>CAKNEV010000068.1:0-104544 GCA_930272055.1 Rhizopogon roseolus
AGTGCAAATGACCAATTTATCAATCACATTTTGATATAAATCTAACCTGAGGAGAAACTCCGAAACCGCCGGTGTGTTAGTGCATAAAGGACGGTAGAAGCTTTTAGATGTCAGCATTACGTACGAGGAATGACGTGCTTTCCTATTAGTTGGAGTCGAGCCCACCACAATATACCCTCTATTCACCGAAACGAATGGTAGGATAGAATCGAGAAAAAAGTTCCGTCTTTGGAAGAAGAAAACGAGTATAGCTCACTGAAAAGTGGACAAGTACGACTCATTTGAACATTGGCGATATTAGCGAACTAAAGAACGACGTCGACGGCTTGTCTCTCGTCGAAAAGAAGTTTCCGTTGACAGTCCTTACGAAAGAGTCTGAGTGGTGATGAATTCAACAGCAGATAGATAATAACATCGCAGAATAGGTATACAGGTCAAATCCCTACTTGTACTCCTCCAACTCTTCTTCGTCCATATCGTCCAAGGGCCAGTTCGCCTCGATCACGGCGTACGCCTCCTTCGTCATCTCTTCGTCCTCCGCACATGCCTTCAAAGTCCTCCGCTTCACCTCCTGACCGGATGCCTTGGCTGCCTCGTAGTGAGCGGCGGGCACCCAGGTCTCCCCCCCGTAGCCGACAATCTCCCTCAGCCACCTCTCACCCCTTTCTGCGTTCGCCAAATCCTGATACAGCTTCTCCGCCGCGACAATCTCCTTCTCTGTGAACACGACCGGACATGGTGTGCCGTCCGTCGCAATATCCTCCCAGCCAAGCACCAAATCTATCAGCGCATACAGCAACTTGATCGTCTCACCCTCCCACATAGCAGTTGCATGAATGAAGATGCGGCGGCGGAAAGGGTTTAGCGGATAGACCAGACCCTTGTGGTGGATCCTGTTGTGCGTCGCTGTGCTCAAATTGTAATGATAGTGAACAAGACGACGACGGAAGAACTCCCTTTCCCGATCTTGGTCTTCTTCCGGTAGCTTGTCGAAGTCATCCGGTAGTTCAGGCTTGACCATCTTTTGAGAGACCTCGTCCTCTTCGTTCTGGATGAATTCGGGCATACCGGCGTGGAGGAAGAGGGGTAGGACAGCAGCGTGCTGCCAGTCCAACACGCTAAGGATCTGCAAGCCGCCAGAATCTGTCGAAACCCTGAGATTGCTGTCGGTGAGGTCAGGGTGGCGGATGCAGAAAGCGCTGAGGGAGTCATCGTCTGGCACGAGCGAAGGCGCGAGACGGAGATAGTGATTAAGGTTCTTGACGTGGTCCGACGGTGTCTGCTTCTCGTATTTGTAATACTCCCTTCGGAAGCGTTGGTAAGGTGCCCTCGGTGTGCCGAACTGGTCGAGATAGGCGAGCTCTTTCTTGGCTCCCGCGACCAGCACAGATTTGGCGTCTTCATCTATGGTCGTCGATTGGTAAAGAAGAGGCAGAAGAGACAACAGAAGTGCGACATACATGGTCCCCGGAAGACATTCAGTTGTTCCCTTCGCCCATACCACAGCGGTACCGATACATCAGGGCCTATACAGAATCGCTTCTTCTCGAGCGCGATGCTCTCAACCTGTTCATCGAGTGGGATGCCCTCGTTTCCCGACAGCTCCTTCAGGTCACTGGCATAGTAAATGCTCCCGCCAGCGGGAAAAGAGATGGACATCATAATGGACTCGACCTTCGCGAGCTGGTCCATCAGCGAGATAATTTCATCCTCCTTGAGACCGGACCATATCTGGCTCAAGTCGGTGCCTTTCACGTATTCCATTAGAATGTATTCCGTCTCGGCCTCGTTGTTTGACGTAAAGGAATACGCGTAGACATCGGGAATAGGGAGCCCCCTGGAACGAAGGAAGTCCATAGTAGCGACTTCACTAGCGACAGCGTACGCCTTGGGAACAAGGAGGGGATACGGGATGCGCGCAACGAGCTGAACTTCGGTGTCCAGGGTAATGAGAAAGATACGGTTGAGGCCCCCCTCTCCGAGCTTTCGAAAGTCGACAATCTGTTCAGTCTCGCAGCTCATTGCCTTGGCAATAATTTTGAAGAGTCCGGGGATGTCGAAGACGCGCCTGCGCTCTCGGAGGTGATGGCCGTCGTTGGCGCTGAGTTCGTCGCAATACGAGTTAGACAAAGACGAGACAAGATGTAGGAGACGTACAGGAAATGCCCGGTAGTATAGTTGAAGATTTCGTTCTCCAGATCCATCATAAGAGACTTTGGGTCTAGCCTATTGGAGAGTCGACGAGAAGGTAGTCGATTGGTCGTGGTAGTGGTGAGGCTCCTCGTGAAAGAGGGATTGAGCGAAGAGAGTGGACACCGAGGACGGAGTAGAGAGGAGGAAACTTCAGCTGCAAGGAGTCGTAGGGAGGGGATTTTCGAACACCGAAGGCGAAACATGTTGATATATAGTGGGAAGTGGGGGGGAATGATGAAGAGAGTGCGAAACTAAATGTGAACAGAGGTTGCATCGCTTCGGGTCAACCGTTAAGGCCTGGCTTACAGGCCGTTATCGATGACGAGCCAAGGAAAAATGAGTAAAATAATTCTCTACAAATTGCAGTTGACTTGACGCGAATAAGAAAGAAGCATCAGACTCACTTTCACGGTTACCACGGTGTACTCCCAAATGTCCTTCTAACCCCCAAGCAACTCATC
This sequence comes from Rhizopogon roseolus, assembly GCA_930272055.1. Classification (NCBI taxonomy): domain Eukaryota; kingdom Fungi; phylum Basidiomycota; class Agaricomycetes; order Boletales; family Rhizopogonaceae; genus Rhizopogon; species Rhizopogon roseolus. The sequence goes on from CAKNEV010000068.1 coordinate 2,655, forward strand.
CATGTGCTGGTTGTGATACGCTGGGAGGCAAGATGGCGGCTGAGGATGGATGGAAGTAGAGAGTATAGCATCCTGTACCGGAAAGATGATGTTGTAGGGCAAGAGTATATGAAGACTACACTATGGATGTGACAAGGAAACTAGTAGAGACCGTCGCGAATGATGACTTTGAGGGAGTAGTGTGAGAGAAAACAAGCGATGTGTCTCATTTACTTCAAGATAGCTAAAGCTTAACTTTTGACACCACGCGGCAATACCTCACATCAGCCATTGTTCCAGACAGTTATGATCCCATGAAGTTCAAATACTTTACTTGTATCATGGACCCAAACACGACAGTCGAAGCAATCATTCCCGAATCTGTTGAGAGTGCACCAATTGCAGACAAATGCTGCCCACGAACAAACGGTCCGTGCATCACAGTCCATGTCTCTTTCTTGGCGCGACCATTGAACTGTTGCAGTGTCTTGTCATTCTTATCTTCATCTAGGCAGACAAGCTCGTCAGGACTGTACTGAGCCAGTGCCCGGCTCGCGCATGTAGTCAATGCAAATGTCTTCATTGCGTTTCTGCGTAATTCGGCGAAGTTTCTTGAATGAGATTCCAGCTTGGTGCCAACAGGTGTAATGATTAATATGACACAATTCAAGTACGTCGCCACGGCTCATGTAATACGTTCCATTCTGACGTCCGCATGCTTGATCGATAATGATAAAAGCTCCTTGTACTCTGTGCTCAGTTCGAAGGCCTTTATCGATGATTACAAAGGCGCCCAGTCCGGGTGTTCAATAGACGATGCAGGGTGTTATCGAGTTGAGTGTGAATAACCTCTTCAATGGCTTCTCATGCTTCCGAATGAACTAATATACTGTTAACGGAGGATTGGATGAAGAGTCAAACATCTTGAGCCTTGTGTTATTTAAGGCATACTTCTTCTTTATCGAGGATACTACGATGTTGACAATAGTGACGATGTGTGCGGTCTGGTGTTGTTTTCATTTTTGATCCACGCTAAGGTAGTCAAGAGTACTACGATTCCCTCTGCGGTTTCTTCTTCGTCAGATACTGCTTGCATTATGTCCCCTTCTTCCTCATGGGCCGCCAATCCTTCTTCGCTGTTTTGCTCAACTGCGTGGTGTTTGACCTCGTCACTTCGACTCTACGGTCGAAGATACGGTTGCAGATCGCTACTGTCCTCATGGTCATATCGACCATGATATCCTTGAAGCTCAGGCCTCCTTGCCTATAGCGATCCTTGGACGACAAATGAGTGCACAGTGGGCTAAGACGTTGGATTTGGGATTTCGCATGGTTTATTTCATGTTACATCACGACAAAATATCTGGTTTCGACATGGGTTTACTACTAACGAGTTTCCGGACGCAGTACATCTGAGATAAGTCACGAACGAACTTTCTGGCTGAATGTTGGTTTGGACAGTACTCTGAGTATTCAGATATCACTGTCCCTACTCTGAATCGGTCCATTCATATTGCGACTATCGCCGGCGAGCCCGGCGGGCGTGCACCCATCGTATTTGACGACAGGCTCAGGCAAGATGCGGTCGCGCCGCCTGAAGACGATCACACCGCGGCCGTCCCGACGGGCAGGGCTGAACCTGGGCGGGATATCGATCGGCGATAACTCGAGGATGTCTCATGGACCCCTTGACAACGAGGAGGCTATTGCAGATCAGGTCGCACATGGATTGTATCCTGATGCAACGAACGCCGAGTAGTCTGTAATCATTGATTTGGAGTGCTGTGAAGTGGTTTTCTTCCTTTGACGAGAAACAATTGCGCACCCCATCAGTATATTCCCGACATGACCTCTCATTGAAGCGATACGACTATAAACGCAAATACACAAAAACGTCCCTCAAGTTAAACAGCTACAATATCTCTATTGTCTTGATGCCCGTCGTCTTGCGAACAAATGCCTTCTCTTGGATTTCTGCAATGATATCATGGTCTGTGGCAATTCTCTTATATTCTCCGCCGTGCTGTGCTAGCAAAAATCCGCGGAAAGACTGTCCAAGGCGAACAATTAATCGTAGTGCTCGCATGTGAGACTCCGAATCGTGCTGACGAACGCGACCAATCGATCGCAATGCCTGCCAGAAAGGCCCCCTTCCACCCCGTTCATTTGTATCAGTGGGGTGGGGTGCGGGATAATCTTGCTCGAGGAGATCACGATTCCACGGATAGACAAGTATCAATGTCCGCTGCGTGGGCAACTCATCTTTTGTGACGATTACCAGGTCCATGAGCCCATTGACCTTGACCTCGTAAGTGACCTTCTGGCGACGAGCACGGCGACGAATGACTTCAGTGACGGGAAACGTGATGCAAGGCAGGTGCAGCCTGCAGTTGGCAAAACGAGGAGCGCTCAGGTTTTCGAGCATGTTGTAAAGTTTGCAAGCCGAATCCACAGTCACGGTCTTTCGCAATGAAGAGATCAATGGCTGAACCTGATTTTCGGAAAGAGATGGCAACGTGTGTGGTAGAGCTTCGTACGAAGTAATGTCGGCTGGCAGACAACTGTTGAAGTCTGAAGGTTTTCCAAGCCATTCCAGAGCCGAAATATCGCCTGACCGAGCCACGATTTCTTGCACGAGCCGCCCAAGCGCGTTTTGCTTATTCTCGCCGTAAATTACGGGTAGGTGGATGCCGAAGATGCCAAATAACGAATATGCCGTATCCTCTTGCAACGTAGTGACACGCGCCGACGCCCACTGGAGTTTCTCTCGGGCGCCTTTCATCTCTGGACGGAAGGCAACCAGGGCATGCGGGTCTATGCCCGTCGCATCTGCCAACTCGTGCATGATGGCAGAGGACTCCTTGTGGTTCGGAGAGCGATCGCCAAGATACAGCGTCCAATCATTCTGATAGAAGAGAACAACTTTCGGAGCTAGGAATTCTTGAACGGTCCATCCCCTCTCATTCCAAACACTCTTTGCCAGCGCACCCGACTTCGACGAAGGCGGTACATCCAATAGGTACACGACCGTAAGCGCTGAGTGGCGATACCAGACGAACATGGAGTTGACCGATTTTTGGACCTCGACATTGTTAGTCTGATCAATGCAACACGTGTCAATCCATGCCCATCGATACCCCGCGTCACGAGCAGTTTTGCAGAAGGCTTGCAACTTCGCAACGCCGCCAACGGAGTTGAAATCGTACACGACCTTGTCCTGGATGTCTTGCAGCAGCAGTTCATTGTCCTCCCACCGGTGTGATAACATGGCGTAACTGAAGTACAACACCACGGCTCGTTCAATCTGTTCCATTCGAATGTCTGCATGCACCATTGGTAATGACAAAAGTTCCTCGTACTCTGTGCTCGATTTGAAGGCATTGATCTGTGCCGCACGATCACATAAGCGCCCAGTGAAGGTGTTAAATAGACGATGTGGGGTGTTATCGAGTCGAGCGTGTATGACCCTTTGAATAGTTGCTACTGCTTCTGATGAGCTGACATACTGGCGGAGCTCTAGAGAAATGATGAAGCATCTTGCAAGGGTACATGTAAATGAGAGCTTACTTCTTAGTTCTTCAAGGCCAGCGTTCTTGAGGGTGATATGAATGTCCCATACGTACGTGTTGGTGTCACTACAACCCGTGACTAGCAACATTCCATTGGCAGAAATGGCTACACTACGGATGGAACGTTGTTGATGCTGAAGGGGTGGACCAACTGGGAGATTCGTGTCGAGATTCCATAGCCGCGCTGTTTTATCATATGATCCACTCGCGAGGAGGCGGTCGTTCTGAAACAAGGAGAGAGACCGGACAGTGTCTGTGTGACCCCCGAGAAAGGCAATTGGCTGCCATGTGGCGGTGTCGAATATTACAATTGAGCGAGATGACCCAGTGATAATCTTCTTTTGATCCGAGGTCCATGCCAAGCTCAAAACGTAAGAATCGTGTTTGATTGTGGAAAGCAGGTTGCCTGTCTTTGCATCCCAGATTTTTAATGCATTCTCGCTGTAACCGCCGGTGGCAATCTTTGTTGTGTCGGGTGAGTACATCACCGCGTACACACAGACGTGCCCAGTCTTGATTGGACCTAGAACTGTGTCGTCGCTCTCGACATCCCATACTCTCATCGTCCCATCACTAGACCCGCTCACCATCCGTTCACCATCTACACTCCAGGATAACCACCACGCTGTACCAGTATGTCCGGTCCATCTAGCGACAACTTCCTTCGTCTCAATGTCCCACAATCTTATTGTCCCATCGTTGCTTCCACTAGCAACTGTCTTGCCGTTTGGAGACAAGGCTATGCTCCACACTCCTTTACCATCATCACGCCAGTCATTGCCAACTTGTACGCCGCTCTCTATGTTCCATAGTCGCAGTGAACCATCGTTCGAACATGTGATGATTCGCTGTCCGTCGGGCAGGTGCACAATCCCTGTTACCCAATTAGTGTGTCCTCGCATCGTCTGGCGGGGTTTTATCGCGGACATCGATTCCATCTTAGCAGTGGGCTGGAGGAGGCACAGTATGCGCTGGGTAGCTCAACGATATTCAATCGTATATGAGAGCAGTCAGCTAGAAAATTTATAGTGGAATGTTGTTCGGAAGGCAGATATTTTCGGTCAGTCGATGGACCTATCTTCTTTCACCTCGGTTCTTATCAATATATGTCCACAAAGCATTGCTCACTAGAAACTTTGCTTTGAAACAGCCGATCCTGACTCACTGGACGTTTCTGACTTCGTATCAAGACGATTTTGCGACGTACTTGAGGGATTTGTGGGTGACCTGGGCAAATCGTCAACTCTATCTGTCAAAAGCGCCCAAGGTGTCAATTGACTACTCACGTCCAGCACCGTTCAAAACGCTGATCTTAAACAAGGGAGACGAACTGGAAATTGCAACGGTCGATGTTTTGTCTGGCGGAAGCTGGGTGTGTGTTCGTGGAAGTCCTCCAGTAAGGTGTGTACCATGAGTTATCCTCGTGTTCGGTTATCGATTAACAAATTATACAATGCTGTGTATGCATATTATTGCCGTTTTCAGTAAACTTGGCGGTGGCACATTTCTCGACTAAAATCAGCCACTTTGACGAACAACATTGCGCGAATGATATCTCGATGAAAACGCAGTGAATCGACATGATTCTGAAGTGGAGTAGCATCTATTTTTTATTCTCTAGGGCGCCCCATTGTCAGAATAGAAATTTCATCCGCTCTCTCAATTTCTGATTCTTCGCACTGAACCTTACACTTCTGCATAGCATAAATCCATTTGAGGCCATCAAATCTACAGCTGGGCAATGATACAAGACATCGAGAATAAATACAAAGGGTGCCCGAATAAATTTGTGAGCAGGGACAACTGTACAGAGACTCTGATGAGCAAACCATGAGACCCTGAACCGAAAACAACGTGAAGCATTCTTAATACTCACCCACAGCAACCAACCCACTTTCATCGACACAAAATAACCGTTTACCACGAACAAAAAAACATTTGCGAACAGCATGCTGACCACGTAAAGCCCATACATGCCCACGAATGGCCGTTCGGCGATCAAAAGAGTTTTCATCAACAAAGACAGTCTGCTGTGGAGTATATTGTGTGCCATAGTTATAACGGAATACTGCTCTCTGCTCCTCACTCCTCACTACGTTCCAGAGCAGCACGAGTCAGCTTTAGTTTGAATGAGTGATTGAGTACACAACACATGGCAGAATCTTACTTTCTTGATTGTGAATCCACTACGATACAGGGCTCTCCAAATTGTGCAGTCGCTCACATGTACTCCACAGCGTTCCTTCAGCAATTCACGCAGTTCATCAAGGTAGAGGTCTGGGCTATTGTCGGATCGTGCCTGTAAGGAACTACCAACAAAATCAGTGTGCAAGAACAACAATAAATCATAATTGAAAACATACCTGGGCGTCTCTGCGGGTCGGGCTGCGTCGAGCGCCTTGTAAATGTGCAAACATGTGTTCCCTTGCTATCAATCCATGTTTTCGGTAGTCTGCAAGTGTGCGTCCCACGGTGCGGCGCTTACAACCTGTGTATTTAACAATGTTGTCAATATCAAGTGGCAAGCTAAGTTGATTATCGCAGTCCATAAGTCGTCAGAGAGAGCTTTGCCCTGTGCAGATGAATTGCACGTGTTCAACAAGGGCCAATGTACTGGTGACGTGCTCCGGCTATATCAGATTGCTTTACAGGGCATGCAGGAAGTCCCGAGAAGTCTTTACCTGCTTGATAGACTGTCGACGCTGGCCAAACCTGTGTTCTACGGTTGGAATGACAAGCCCTCGATTGCACATGAATTCATTTTCCTGGACGACTCGGAGGTAAATCTGAGATAAGTCATGAGCGAACTTTCTGGCTGAATGTTGGTTTAGACAGTACTCTCAGTATTCAGGTATTACTGTCCTTACTCTGAATCGGTCCACTTCTATTGCGACTATCGACGGTGAGCCAGGCGGGCGTGCGCCCATCGTATTTGGCGACAGGCTCGGGCAAGATGCGGCCGCGCCGGCTGAAGGCGATCACACCGCTGCCGTCCCGATGGGCGCGGCGGAGCCTGGGCGGGATGTGTTCGCCAAGGATGAACAGAAGAACCTCAAGAGCCAGATACTTGCACTAGATGCGTCGCCCGTTGAGGACGAAAGCGAAATTAGCATGTTGAAGTTTAAACAGGCCGATGCAGCAACAGAACAGCACCAACATCTAACGAAAATGAGATAAGGTGCATAGTACTGGTACGCGCATGAGTGGGATGGAGGACCAAGAGATTCCTGAAGACATCGAAAATCTGGAAGAGGTAGAGGCATTTGAGGTGGGTGAGAATACTGGTAACTCGAGGATGTCACATTGACCCAGTGACCACGAGGAGGCTATGTACAGATCAGGTCGCACATCAGTTGTATCCTGATGCCAGGGACATTGAGTAGTTGTAATCATTGATTTTGAATGCTGTGAAGTGGTTTTCTTTCTTTGAATATAAACAATCGCATCAGTATATTCCCGACATGACCTCTCATTGATGTGATACGGCCATAAAGGTCAAATACAAAAAATGTCCCTTAAATTATTATAAACAGCTACAATATCTCTATTGTCTTTATGCCCGTCGTGTTGCGAACAAATGTCTTCTCTTGGACTTCTGCAATAATATCATGGTCTGTAGCAATTCTCTTATATTCTCCGCCGTGCTGTGCTAGCAAAAATCCGCGGAAAGACCGTCCAAGGCGAACAATTAATCGTAGTGCTCGCATGTGAGACTCCGGATCGTGCTGACGAACGCGACCAATCAATCGCGATGCGTGCCAGAAAAGCCCCGTTCCTCCCTGCTCATTTGTATCAGGGGGGCGGGGCGCGGGGTAATCTTGCACGCTCTGCACGTCGTCTGCATGGTTGGGCAGCTCGAGGAGATCACGATTCCACGGATAGACAAGTAACAATGTCCGCCAAGCGGGCAACTTGTCTTCTGTGATGATTAGCAGGTCCATGAGCCCATTGACCTTGACTTCGTAAGTGACCTTCTGGCCACGAGCATGGCCGCGGATAACTTTAGTGACGGGAAACGTGATGCAAGGCAGGTACAGCCTGCAGTTGGCAAAACGGGGGGCGCTCAGATTCTCCAGCCGGTTGTAAAGTTTGCAAGCCGAATCCACAGTCACGGTCTTTCGCAACGAAGAGATCAATGCCTGAATCTGATCTTCGGAAAGAGATGGCAACGTGTGTGGCAGAGCTTGGTACGAAGTAATGTCGGCTGGCAGACAACTATTGAACTTTGAAGGTTTTCCAACCCAGTCCAGAGCAGAAATGTCGCCTGACCGAGCAACGATTTCCTGCAGAAGCCGCCCAAGCGCATTTTGCTTATTCTCGCCATAAATTACGGGCAGGTAGATGCCGAAGATGCCAAATAACGAATATGCCATATCTTCTTGTAACGTAGTGACACGCATCGACGCCCACTGGAGTTTCTCTCTGGCGCCTTTCATCTCTGGACGGAAGGCAACGAGGGCCTGTGGGTCTATGCCCGTCGCATCTGCCAACTCGTGCATGATTGCAGAAGACTCCTTGTGGTTTGGAGAGCGATCACCAAGATACAGCGTCCAATCATTCTGATAGAAGAGAACAACTTTCGGAGCTAAAAATTCTTGAACCGTCCATCCCCTCTTATTCCAAACGCTCCTTGCCAGTGCACCTGACTTTGACGAAGGTGGTACATCCAATAGGTATACTATCGTAAGCGCTGAGTGGCGATACCAGACGAACATGGAGTTGACCGATTTTTGGACCTCGACATTGTTAGTCTGATCAATGCAGCACGTGTCAGTCCATGCCCATCGATACCCCGCGTCACGAGCAGTTTTGCAGAACGCCTGCAACTTCACAACGCTGCCAACGGAGTTCAAATCGTACACGACCTTGTCCTGGATGTCTTGTAGCAGCAGCTCGTTCTCCTCCCACCGATGTGATAGCATGGCATAACTGAAGTACATCTCCACCACTCGTTCGATATGTTCCATTCGGGTGTCTTCATCGTCGATTGGTAATGACAAAAGTTCCCTGTACTCTGTGCTCGTTTTGAAGGCACTTATTTGTGTCCCACGATCACATAAGCGGCCAGTGAAGGTGTCAAATAGACGATGTGGGGTGTTATCGAGTCGAATGTGGATGACCTTTTGAATAGCTGCTGCTTCTTTTGAACTAACATACTGTCGGCGGAGCTCTGGAGAAATCATGAAGCATGTTGGGGTACATGTAACTCAGGGCTTACTTCTTATTTCCACGTCGGGAGCATCGCCCAACTTCGACAGCATGACTTCGAAGACCATGATCGCTTCATCATACTGTTGTGCTCCATGAAGCGCTGCGTGCTTCAATTTGTATCCAACGTAAGACGAAGGGTCCAGTTCGATGACCTATGTGGGAGAAGAGAAAAAGTGAATTGGTGACGAGATAATAGGCACCATCAATGATCATACTTTTTGCGCATCAACTAGCGCTTCCTGCCATTGCTTTGTTTCCAACTCCGCCTTACAACGATTTGCAAAGATGCTAGCTTTTGCGGGATCGAGGTCGATCGTCGCCGAGTATAGTTCAATAGCCATCTCGTATTTTCCCGCATCAAAGGCAGCATCTCCTTTGGTGGCGTAATGCGCCCCACAATGTTTCTTGAAACCTGATACGCAGATGATGCGGGTGAGGATTGAAGCTTATTGGTATCAATAAGAACAGACCAGTGGACCAATCAATGCAGTCGGATCTCGTTCTTTCGTCACTTATGTCCATCATGTATCGGTAAGCTGTGAGGGCTTCGGTGATTCTACCGGCCCGAAGGAGTGCATCGCATCGCTCCTGATTCGCTGTTTTCCAGAAGGACTTGAGATCCCACCCGAAGAGCTGGACAAATCATGCAGTTACGTATATAATAAATCGTATCAACTCACCAATACGAGGACTTTATATTTAGAATGGATGCTTTCAACAGCAGCAGTGAAGTGGTTGGCAGCTTCGTTACGATCCGGCGCGTGGACTCCGAGTTGGACGCGTAGATACGCCTGATGGGCGAAGTTAGTAAGTCAGTCTTGACGCGTAAATCTGGCTTGATTGAGTGCATGATACTCACGTCCACGACACTACATGCGAGTTTATCGGCATTAGGACACGCTGTAAGAAGCTCATTGATGCGCGACATTGCCTCCTCATGTTGATTTGCATTGAACAGAGCAATGGCCTGAATCCCGTCATGAAGCAGGGGGCATACGAGAAGAAATTGACGTACCTTAACCAACAGAAGAAGGCTCATGATCTTTGAATCTCCATCTGTGAACATGAAGGCAATATCGAATGCTTTCATGGCGTCCTGAAATTTTATTTTTCCGCAGAGGGCAATGCCCTTCGCAACATAGCCCGTCAAAGACGGCTGGATGCTGATGGACTACGCCCCCATGAAGCTAGTTTATCTTCGTGGGTGAGGTCGGGGTATCTCACCTTGAGCGCATCATGAAGTGCGCGGTCCCAATCGGATTGCCGCGCCATTATAAATGAGCGACTGGCATAAGAGTTGTAGTTGTCAACATCATTGCCGATCTCTTGCGTCAGTGTGTCTTCAGCCATGGTCAAATCCCCACTTATGCATGCATTGAGAACTGTCATGCTTAAAGAGATGATCTATATCAAGCGCATTCTTGGCACATTATGCTACAGGGATCATGGGTGGAAACACACCTTGGACGTGTTTACATCGGGAGTGAACAAGAGATCTTCAAGGCCAGCGTCCTTGATGGTGGTATGAATGTCCCATACGTACGCTTTTTTATCTTGACAACCCGTGAATAGCAACATTCCATTGGGAGAAATGGCTACATTATGGATCTCATCTTCATGCTGTAGGGGTGGAGCAACTGGGAGATTCGCGTCGAGATTCCATAACCGCGCTGTTTTATCGTATGATCCACTCGCGAGGAGACGGTCGTTCTGCAACAAGGAGAGAGACACGACAGTGCTTGTGTGACCCTCGAGAATGGTGATTTGCTGCCATGTGGCGGTGTCGAATATCCTGATCGAGCCACGTGACCCGGTGATAATCTTCTTTTGATCCGAGGTCCATGCCAAGCTGCAAATTGAAGAATCGTGTTTGATTGTGGAAAGCAGGTTGCCTGTCTTTGCATCCCAGATTTTTAATGCAGTCTCGTTGCGACCGCCGGTTGCAATTTTTGTTGTGTCGGGTGAGTACACCACCTCGTACACATGCTCGTGCCCAGTCTTGATTGGACCTAGAACCGTGTCGTCGCTCGCGACATCCCATACTCTCATCGTCCCATCAGCAGACCCGCTCACAATTCGTTCACCATCTACACTCCAGCACAACGACCACGCTTTACCAGTATGTCCGGTCCATCTAGCGACGACTTTCTTCGTCTCAATGTCCCACAATTTTATTGTCCCATCGTAGCTTCCACTGGCAACTGTCTTGCCGTCTGGAGACAATGCCATGCTCTGCACTCCTTTATCATCATCACGCCAGTCATTGCCAACTTGCACGCCGCTCTCTAGGCTCCATAGTCGAAGTGAACCATCAGACGAACATGTGATCCGCCGTCCGTCGGGCAGGTGCGCAACACCTGTTACCCATTTAGTGTGTCCTCGCATCGTTTGGCTGGGTTTCATTGCAGACGCCGATTTCATCTTAGCAGTGGCTGGAGGAGGCATAGCGGGCGCCGGGCACCTCAACGATATTCGATCGTATATGAGAGCAACCAGCTAGGGAATTTACACTGGAATGAGTTGTTCGGAAGGTAGAGGTTTCTGGTGAGTCGACGTGAAACAGTCGATCCTGACTCACTGGACGTTTCTGATTTCGTATCAAGACGTTTTTGCGGCGCACTTAGGCGACTCGTGGGTGACCTGGGCAAATGGTCAACTCTACCCGGCAAAAGCGTCCAAGGTATCAATTTGCTACTCACGTCCAGCACCGTTGAAAACGCTAGTCTTAAACAAGAGGGATGACCTGAAAATTGTAACGGTCGATGTTTTGTCTGGCGTGGCGGAAGCTGGGTGCTCATGGAAATCGTCCAATAAGGTGCGTATTGTGAGCTATTCTCGTGTTCGGTTACCGATTAACAAATCATGCAATGCTATGCATATTAAGCGCTCTCGCATAAGTATGGCCCTAGTGCGTATTTATCTCAGTACATTGTCTACCGGTCTTGACAGGCTTCCAACATTCTGCACGTTATTACCACTTCCCCATAGCCGGGGTGGCAGGTGTTGGAAATGGGTAATCCACACGTTGGACATTGAGGGAAGTGAATTGTTGGCTTTCTCAGCTAGCCGAGGCATGAGGCTATCTTAGAATATAGTCTATGCGTGAGTAAGCGGCGTGGCTCAGCACTCTTTGTTATCTCCCACATCTGCCACCGAACACCACTGGCGTCCGCCAACCCTTAGTTCTCTTGTTTTCTGCTCATTTCTCACCTGGCAACGGCGTCTCTACTCGACAAAGCCAACAAGCCCCCCAAGAAGAACAAGATGCTGCTCTTAGAGAAGAACACGAGAAGAGTCTCGCCAACCAAGTCGTTTTCAGACCCGGGATTCCCACTTCCATGTTTTCTCTTGCTGCTGCTAACCGGAGGACTTTGAAGGTCTAGATCTTTGTGCGCATCCACACACAATGAAGACAAGTCCGGCGGGGGAGCTGGCCATGTGTATAGAGCACCTGGTGTTACCATGCACTGCTCTGTCATACTCGTGTAGGAAGTTTGCCGCCGCAGAGTCTCGTCGGCACTCTCACCCCATAGCGCAGAGAGTCTGATAAGGAGTGGTATCTTCACCCAGCTGCCACAACACTACATACCTGCCTAGTCTCGACTCACACGGATGCCTGCAAATCTTGCTCTTGCAGGAGGTGAATCTATTGGCTCAGTTTATAGGTCTTTCCTGGCTAGTTGCTACCGCTTTCCCCCTCCCGCTTCCCACCACCTGCCTCCCGCTTCCCTTTTTCCCACTTTCTGCTTCCTGCGTCCTGCTTGCTGCTTCCGGCATCCTGCTTCCCGCTTTCTGCTTCCTGCTTTATGCTTCCCGCGTCCTCACCTTGATGCATCACCAGCTTGACCCCCAGCTCCTACCATTTTGGGGGATCCGAGGTTCACTTCACTGCGTCGGGGTCGCTATCAGGGGCTCCACCCAAATAGCTGCTTGCGTCTTACCGATGTGAACATTCTCTCGTCGAATGCGGCACAATAGCACTATCCCAAAAGGAGGCACGACTGTAGGGTTACAGTTAAGACTTCGCGACAGTGGCTGTGCAGCGCACGACGTCTCTTCCACACCGCACAGTGTTTGCGCCATGCTCCAGCCTGCCATCTTCAGTTTTTCTTTTTCCCACCCTCCACTAAGAGAGTCTCAGGTTCGTATGGCCCGTCTCCTTTATTCCTCGTACTTAATAATCTCATAGCACACAAATACCACTTAACCTCTCGCACAGCTCTCTTCATCTCTGTCACAAGGCGCAGCCAGAAACATGATCGTCATCGTAGACGCGAAACATGATCGTGACTCATGCACGTACATAACTCATTCTCCATTTCCTCGTCTCTGCAACAAAGGCGTTAGATCCATCATTCATGCTTCCTCAGCCAATTGTATGGTGTTCTTCGCCAAATGTTGACGCGCATTTTACTCATCACACCGAGGACCCATGCTTTGGATGTTAATATTCCCATTTCAGACGGCTTGCGTACATGCATCCGCTATTTGGTCATGGGCGAAACATATTCCAGCCCATGCTGATGTGTGCTCGTTTTTTGTCGTCCCTCAACGTTCTTGCACTGCGCGCACGGACGCTTTCGGAGCTGAGCGCTGATGGCTGAAATGCAATGCGTCCTATCCAGAATATCTGTTGACTGCGATTGACGATTCGCGTAGGCCGTTGAACTCGAAATGTCATGGTTTGTCACTCTGTTCTCTTCCCAGAAGGTATTAATGCTTGTGATAGCTCATGCTGCATTGTGATCGGGTGCAGTTCCATGATTGTAGCAAATTCAGGATAGTCCAGCAGATTGAACTCGAATTTCAACTGCGGATAAGCACATCATTCTATCGCTTACTTTCGTCAACAATTTAGCACGAAACGCCCTGCAAAGGAATGCCTTCCGATGCTTGAGACACTCACCGAGATAATCGGAACTCCTGACCGTTAGTGCATCATAAAATAATGACCGCACTGACACTTTGAACGAGAAACCCATGACGCTCAAGGCACAAGTATGCGAGGAAACTTCCTTGCAGATGCTTGAGTTCGTTGACCTGATAGATGTATTTTGAGCTTAGCTGTTACCTGAGTGGCTACAATTTGAAGCTGTCGTTTGGATGCGTGGATGCGACAGTGTATGATAATTCGAAAAGTTGACTGGGGCAGTCGTGACGCGAGTCCAACCTTCCTCGCGACATTCGTGTACTAGTAAGATATTCATATATTACCAAAGTGAAGATAGAGACAGACACATAGGAGTTTACCAGAAGAAGTTTTTGTACTTACAAGAACGTTCAAACATGGGCACGAGAGACTCATTTCATATATTGCACGAGAATCCAGAAGAATTCAACACGAAGGTTTTGTCTGACAAAGAAAGATGCATAGATGAAAAGACTTTCGGGAAACACGCAACAGACGAACAAAAAATAATTCAACAAATCTACCGCATGGGATTCGTGATGCGCCTTGCCTTGATGCCAGCACTTTCCTGTCGTGGAGCAGCACGCAATGCCTACACAGATGTCATTGGAGCAATCTGAAGATAAGTGATACGTTGACATACATGTGTGCTGAACCGTAGAAACTTCCACATCATAAGGACTGATGGGAGAAGATATTTTGCTTTGGGATTGCTCAGGCCAAAGTTCATGGATGTGAGGGTGAGAGCAATGCAAAAGCAAGGGAAAGCTATTGAGGAGCCGAGGGCAAGGCAGTGGGCAGCAGATACATGGCGTCGCGAACGGCTGAGAAGAGCAAATAACTGATGAAATTGACATTTAAAATGCCTCGTGCGTCGTCCAGGAACGCTCACAGTAATCGATGACGCTCGAGGCTGGCTTTTAATCGGAGCGTGCGATAAATCTCACCCCGCCACCTCCAAAACAAACGGTATATCTCGAATGGACTTTCTAGCTGCCGCAACGTAGTCAGCGAGGACTGCCTGCGGATCAAGGCAAATCCGCATGCACAGACATGCAATTAAGAGGAGGCCGCTGAGTAACCCTGCATTTACACGGACGCTATTCCCAAAGCCGACAGGACCATGAAAAAGGTTATTCAGCATTACCGGAAAGATAATGGAGCCCAGCGACGAGCCCGAAGCGACTGAAGTCATGACTAGTGTGGTTTCCGTCGAAAATGACAGTTATGCTGGGGATATACAAAGCAATAACACAACATACGCCTTGAGCGAGGAATATCTGCACAAAGTCAGAAAACGAGATAAAAAACCCAGCAGAAAGATACCTGGTAGTAATCATCAGCGGTCGCAAAAGATAACATGTAGAGTGGAAAACTTTGTAGGAGCGATCTGGCTATGATGATATGGTAGCTAGTAAAGCCTACTGAGTATGGTCGTCGTCGAGAACGTCCAACATTGAAATCTACACTCACAAATAACCTCGGCTAAATAATGAACCAGATAGTAAGCCCGCTTGGATTCGGATGCTATCAGGGCACGGGGCATTGATTCTGCGACTGAGACAAGTCACGACGGCAATGACTTTATACGGGCCATCTCTCGAGCGTCGTGACTTTTGACTTGTCCGTCTTCTCCGCTTTGTTCGAGTGGAAGAACCGACAACCGTCAAAACTATCATTGATCCTAGAGCCCGAGTCTCTCCCCGGTTGTTCTCGCAGTGACATGCTTGATATGTTGAACATAGATGCAACCTCCGAAACGCAGCACACCCTTTTTGGACTTGTTGCGAGACCCTGAGGTGGAAGTCGATGACAACAAAAATTGACCAAGCGATCGTTTTAGATTCGGGGGTGCTTATGGGATGACTACCTGACTAGTCCTCAGGGTATCAGAGGCCATACCTGCACCTATACCCGCAGAAAAACCGTACCCGCTGTGTGAGATAGACGGAGTGCAGATGTAGCTGAGCAGTATGTGCGCAGTGGCGCAGCATGGACAGGGTAGTGGCCCGTGAGACGGCGTGATGCAGGCAAGAGCAGGGCAAGCAGGGGCGAAGGGGAATCCGAATAGGTAATGGTGCATCGACGAACCACCGACGAAAGGAGTGCACGCCAATGAGAAGAGACGTAGCGTCGAAGTTAGGTGGAAGGAAATAGACAATAGTATGGGGAGAGGCGTAATCAAAACAGATGTCCTTCTAACCCCTCCATAGCGTCCCAATAAACTCATCCATGTGCTGGTTGTGATACGCTTGAAGGCAACATGGCGGCTGAGGATGGATGGAGGTAGAGAGTAGAGCATCCTGTACCGGACAGATGATGTCGTAGGGCAAGAGTATATGAAGACTACACTATGTATGTGACAAGGAAACTAGTAGAGACCGTTGCGAATGATGACTTTGAGGAACCGGACATTCATTGAGGAGAGACTGAGTCAGAGAGCTCAGAGAATGGTAGGACGGTGATCAGTGGTGTCACTCGAGCTGCCTTGTCACAAGTATTTGAAAAAACCATGTGTGAGAAAACAAAGACCGAAATTTCGCGTGCCTCATTGACTTGAAGCTCCACTAGCTTCAGTTATGGCTCGGACGAGCTTAGAGCGGATGCGGATACTATGTTCCAAGAAGTTCAAGTACTTTACTTGTATCACGGACTCAAGGACGACAGTCGAAGCAATCATTCCCTCTGTTAAGAGTGCACCAATTGCAGACAAATGCTGCCCACGAACAAACGGTCCGTGCATCACAGCCCATGTCCCCTTCTTCGCACGGTCATTGAACCGTTGCGGGTGTCTTGTCATTCTTATGTACTTTATTTAGGAAGAGAAGCTCTATTGAGTTTCCGCAGTCTCAGGCGCGTGCTTGCGAAGTAATACCAACTCAGGTTTTACAGGGAACCCGTAAGAAACGCGTAAGGATTACAAAACGTCCCTACGCACTATGAAAACCGGCGAAATAAGGTTTCAGCCACAACTGTACAGTAGCGTCGAGCTCGTCATGTGACCACGAACTCCAACAAAGCTCGTCAGGACCGTACTGAGCCAACTTGCGCATGTAGTCAATGCAAAGGTCTTCATTGCGTTTTCGCGCAACTCGGCGAAGTTTCTTAAGTGAGATTCCAACTTGTCCAAGAGTGTTGTAGATGGTGGTGACAAATGATTTATATGACACAACTAAAGTACGTCGCCACTGCTCGTTTAATACGTTCCATTCGGAGGTCGCATGCTTGATCGATAATGATAAAAGCTCCTTGTACTCTGTGCTCGTTTTGAAGGCATTTATTTATCTGTGCCCCACGATTACAAAGGTGCCCAGTCCAGGTGTTCAATCATAGACGATGCAGGGTGTTATCGGGTTGAGTGTGAATAACCTCTTCAATGGCTTCTCATGCTTCCGAATAAACTGATGTACTGTTAGTGGAGGACTGGATGAAGAGTCAAACATCTTGAGCTTTGTGTTATTTAAGGCTTATACTTCTTATTTATCGCGCGAAGAGAGGATACCGCGATGTTGACAATATTGACGATGACTCGTGCGGTCTGGTGTAACGGTTGTTTTCACTTTTGATCCACGTCCTGTTATCACCGAGTGTATGATTCCCTCTGTGGTTTTCTCTTCGTTAGATACTGATTGCATTATTTCCCCTTCTTCCTCATGGGTCGCCAGTCCTTCCTTCGCTACTTCCTTGCGCTGTACTTCGCTGTTTTGCTCAACTGCGTGGTGTTTGACCTCGTCACTTCGGCCGAAGATCCGGTTGCAGATCGCTGCTGTCATCATGATCATATCGACCATGACATCCTCGAAGTTCGGCCCTCGCCTATAGCGATCATTGCACGAAAATGAAGCGCACGAGTGCACAATGGGTTAAGACGTGGGATTTCGCGTGGTGAGTATTTCATGTTACATCACGTCCAAAGGTCAGGTTTCGACGAGGGTTTACTAGTAATGAGTTCCTGAACGAGGTAAATCTGAGATAAATCATGAACGAACTTTCTGGCTGAGTGTTGGTTTGGACAGTACTGTCAGTATTTAGGTATTACTGTCCCTACTCTGAATCGATCCACTTCTATTGCGGCTATTGGCGGTGAGCCCGGCGGGCATGCGCCCATCGTATTTGACGACAGGCTCGGGCAAGATGAGGTTGCGCAGCCTGAAGGCGATCACACCGCGGCTGTCCTCACGGGTGTGGCGGAGCCTGGGCGGGATGTGTTCGCCAAGGATGAACAAAAGAACATCAAGAGCCGGATGCTTGCACGCGTCGGTCGTTGAGGACGAAAAGGAGATTAGCGTGGTGACGTTGGAACCGACCGATGCAGCAACAGAACCAACACCAGCATCTGGCGAAAACGAGGGCGAAAATTTGGGAGAGGTAGAGGCGTTTGTACCGATAACTCAAGGATGTCTCACGGACCCCTTGACCACGAGGAGGCTATTGCAGATCAGGTCGTACATGGGTTGTATCCTGATGCCAGGGACGTTGAGTAGTCTGTAATCATTGACTTTGAATGCTATGAAGTGGTTTTCTTTCTTGTAATAGAAACAATTGCGCACTCCATCAGTATATTCCCTACATGACATCTCATTGATGTGATACGACTATAAAGGTCAAATACAAAAAAAATGCCCCTTAAAGTAAACAGTTACAATATCTCTATTGTCTTGATGTCCGTCGTCTTGAGAACAGATGTCTTATCTTGGGCTTCTGCAATGATATCATGGTCTGTGGCAATTCTCTTATATTCTCTGCCGTGCTGTGCTAGCAAAAATCCGCGGAAAGGCTGTCCAAGGGGAACAATTAATCGTAGTGCTCGCATGTGAGACTCCGAATCGTGCTGACGAACGCGACCAATCAATCGCGATGCCTGCCAGAAAGGTCCCGTTCCACCCCGTTCATTTGTATCAGGGGGGTCGGGTGCGGGGTCGTTTTGTACGCCCTGCATATCATCTGCATGGTTGGGTAGCTCGGAGATCACGATTCCACGGATAGACAAGTAACAATGACCGCCGCCGAGTGGGCAACTTGTCTTCTGTGATGATTAGCAGGTCCGTGAGCCCATTGACCTTGACTTCGTAGGTGACCTTCTGGCCACAAGCATGGCCCCGGATGACTTGGGTGATGGGAAACGTGATGCAAGGCAGGTGCAGCCTACACTGGGCAAAACGGGGGGCGTTTAGGTTCTCGAACAGGTTGTAAAGTTTGCAAGCTGAATCCACAGTCACGGTCTTTCGCAACGTGGGGATCAATGTCTGAATCTGATCTTCGGAAAGAGATGGCAACGTGTGTGGCAGAGCTTGGTACGAAGTAATGTCGGCTGGCAGACAACTATTAAACTCTGAAGGTTTTCCAATCCAGTCCAGAGCAGAAATATCCCCTGACCGAGCCACGATTTCCTGCAGGAGCCGTCCAAGCGCATTTTGCTTATTCTCGCCGTAAATTACGGGTAGGTGGATGCCGAAGATGCCAAACAACGAGTATGCCATATCTTCTTGCACCGTGGTGACACGCGCAGATGCCCATTGAAGTTTCTCTCGGGCGCCTTTCATCTCTGGACGGAAGGCAACGAGGGCCTGTGGGTCTATGCCCGTCGCATATGCCAACTCATGCATGATCACAGAAGACTTCTTGTGGTTTGGAGAGCGATCGTCGAGATACAGCGTCCAATCATTCTGATAGAAGAGAACAACTTTCGGAGCTAGGAATTCTTGAACCGTCCATCCCCTCTCGTTCCAAACACTCTTTGCCAGTGCACCCGACTTAGACAAAGGCGGTACATCCAATAGGTACACGATCGTAAGCGCTGAGTGGCGATACCAAACGAACATGGAGTTGACCGATTTTTGGACCTCGACATTGTTAGTCTGATCAATGTAACACGTGTCAATCCATGCCCATCGACACCCCGCTTCATGGGCAGTTTTGCAGAACCTGCAACTTCACAGCGCCGCCAACGGAGTTGAGATCGTACACGACCTTATCCTGGATGTCTTGCAGCAGCAGCTCGTTCTCCTCCCACCGGTGTGATAGCATGGCATAACTGAAGTACATCACCACGACTCGTTCAATATGTGCCATTTGGATGTCTGCATCCTTGATTGATAACGATACAAGTTCCTTGTACTCTGTGCTCGTTTTGAAGGCACTTATCTGTGCCCCACGATCACATAAGCGGCCAGTGAAGGAATTAAATAGACGATGTGGAGTGTTCTCGAGTCGAGTGTGGATGACCTTTTGAATAGCTGCTGCTACCTCTGATGAACTGACATGCTGTCGGCGGCGCTCTGGAGAAATGATGAAGCATGTTGGGGTACATGTAACTTGGGACTTACTTCTTATTCCCACTTCGGGAGCGTTGTCCAACTTCGACAGCATGACTTCGAAGACCATGATCGCTTCATCATATTGTTGTGATCCATGAAGCGCTTCGTGCTTCAGTTTGTACCCAACGTAAGACGAAGGGTCCAGTTCGATGACCTATGTGGGAGAAGAAAAAAAGAGAAATGGTGACAAGACAATAGGCACCATCATACCTTTTGCGCATCAATTAGTGCTTCCTCCCATTGCTCTGTTTTCAACTTCGCGTTACAACGATTTGCAAAGTTGCTAGCTTTTGCGGGAGCGAGGTCAATCGTCGCCGAGTATAATTCAATAGCCATCTCGTAATTTCCCGCAGCGAAGGCAGCATCTCCCTTGATGGCACAATGCGCCCCACAGCGTTTCTTGAAACCTGATGCGGAGATGATGCGGGTGAGGATTGAAGCTTATTGATATCAACGAAAACTGACCAGTGGACCAATCAATGCAGTCCGATCTCGTTGTTTCGTCACTTCTGTCCATCATGTATCGGTAAGCTTCGAGGGCTTCTGTGATTCTACCGGCCCGAAGGAGTGCATTACATCGCTTCTGATTCGCTGTTTCCCACAAGGACTTGAGATCCCACCCGAAAAGCTGGACAAAGCATGCAGTTACGTATATAACAAATCGTATCAACTCACCAATACGAAGACTTCATATTCAGAATGAATTGCTGATTGAGATGAGAAATGGATGCTTTCAACAGCAGCAGTGAAGTGCTTGACAGCTTCATTGTCATCCGGCGTATAACGTCCGAGTTGGACGCGTAGGTACGCCTGATGTGCGATGTTAGGAAATCACTCTTGACCCGCAAATCTGGCTTGATTGAGTGCATGATACTCACTTCCACGACATTACATGCGAGTTTATCGGCATTAGGACACGCTGTAACAAGCTCTTTGACGCGTGACAT
The DNA here is from genome assembly GCA_930272055.1 of Rhizopogon roseolus. Taxonomy (NCBI): domain Eukaryota; kingdom Fungi; phylum Basidiomycota; class Agaricomycetes; order Boletales; family Rhizopogonaceae; genus Rhizopogon; species Rhizopogon roseolus. The sequence continues at coordinate 23,587 of CAKNEV010000068.1, forward strand.
TGCATCCTCAAGTTGATTTGCGTTGAATAGTGCAATGGCCTGAAACCCGTATTAAGCAGGGGGCATACGAGATGAAATTGACACACCTTAACCAACAGAAGAAGGTGAATGGTCTTTGAATCTCCGTCTGTGAACATGAAGGCAATATCAAATGCTTTCATAGCGTCCTGAAGGTCGATTTTTCCGCATAGGGCAATGCCCTTCGCAATATAGCCTGTCAAGGACGGTTGGATGCTGATGGACTATGCCACCCATGAGAGCTAGTTTATTTTGATGGGGGAGGTCGGGGTATCTCACCTTGAGCGCATCATGAAGTGCGCGGTTCCAATCAGATTGTCGCGCCATTACAAATGAACGACTGGCATAAGAGTTGTAGTTGTCAGCATCATTACAGATCTCTTGCGTCAGTGTGTCTTCAGCCATGGTCACATCCCCAATTATGCATGCATTGAACGTTGCCATGCTTAGGGCGATGATCTATATCAAGCGTATTCTTAGTAGATTATGCTAAAAGGATGTAGACACACCTTGGAATGAACCTTGACATCATTATTGGGGGTTAAAGTATTGGGACTAAATTGAAAGGAAATTTACCTTGTTTTTCGCCTCATTCTCCGGAGTATCCAGAAATGAAGTGTGCTTGGGCCATATCAATTAGCGAATGGCAGATAAATGGGCAAGAAAGTAGTTACCTCGTGGATCGCCTGTCCACCCGGAGGATCCTCCGACAAGGCGTGCTTCGCTAGACGTCGCGTACCATCAGTCTAAGATGACGATAAATTACATCGATGGCCAAGGGGTAGCAAGCAGGTCACGTACGTCCATTAACGACTTTCGAGCTGTGGCCTACGAGTGAGAGATTGGTGTGATCTGCACGAAAGAACCATGGACCATACCTTCTGTTCGAGTTCACCTTGCGGCATCTGAGAGTGAATATTGTGAGTGTTGTGATAAAACACTAGTTGACTTGTTTACATCGAGAATAGAAAAGAGTTCTTGAAGGCCAGCATCCTTGAGGGTGGTATGAATGTCCCATACGTATGCGTTTTTATCTTCACAACCCGTAACTAGCAGCATTCCATCGGCAGAAGTTGCTACACTACGGATGTGATCTTCATGATAGATGGGTGGACCAACTGGGAGATTCGTGTCGAGATTCCATAGCCGCGCTGTTCTGTCGTCTGATCCACTCGCGAGTAGGCGGTCGTTCTTGAGCAAGGAGAAGGAGGAGACAAATCCTGCGTGAGCCTCGAGAATGGTGATTTGCTGCCATGTGGCGGTGTCGAATATCCTGATCGAGCGATATGACCCGGTGATAAGTTTCTTTTGATCCGAGGTCCATGCCAAACTCCAAACGATAGAATCGTGTTGGATTGTGGAAAGCAGGTTGCCTGTCTTTGCATCCCAGATTTTTAATGCAGTTTCGTCGAGACCGCCGGTCGCAATTTTTGATGTGTCGGGTGAGTACATCACCGCGAGCACCCACGCGCACGCTGCCCAGTCGTGATTGGACCTAGAACTGTGTCGCCGCTCTCGACATCCCATACTCTCATCGTCCCGTCATCAGACCCGCTCACAACCCGCTCACCATCCGCATTCCAGCACAACGACCTCGCAATGTCAGTGTCCGGTCCATCTAGCGACAACTTTCTTCGTCTCAATGTCCCATAATCTTATTGTCCCATGCCTGCTTCCACTAGCAACTGTCTTGCCGTTGGGAGACAATGCTATGCTCCACACTGCCTCACTCCCATCATCGCGCCAGTCATTGCCAACTTGTACGCCGCTCTCCAGGTTCCATAGTCGAAGTGAACCATCAGACGAACATGTGATGATCCGCCGTCCGCCGGGCAGGTGTGCAACACCTGTGACCCATCCAGTGTGTCCTCGCATCGTCTGGCGGGATTTTATCGCGGACATCGATTTCATCATAGCAGTGACTGGAGGAGGCATAGTGAGCGCTGGGTACCTCCACGATATTCGATTGTATGTGAGAGCAGCCAGCTAGGGTATTTACAGTGGGATGAGTTGTTCGGAAGGTAGAGGTTTCTGGTCAGTCGACGGACCTATCTTCTTACACCTCGGTTCTTATCAATATATGCCCACGAAGCATTGCTCATTAGGAACTTTGCTTTGAAACAGTCTATCCTGACTCACCGGACGTTGCTGACTTCGTATGAAGACGTTTTTGCGGCGCACTTAGGCAATTCGTGGGTAACCTGGGCAAATGGTCAACTCTATCTGGCAAAAGCGCACAAGATATCATTTACTACTCACGTCCAGCACCGTTGAAAACGCTAGTCTTAAACAAGAGGGACGACCTGAAAATTGTAACGGTCGATGATTTGTCTGTCGTGGTGGAAGCTGGGTATGTTCGTGGAAGTCGTCCAGTAAGGTATGTACCATGGGCTATCCTCGTGTTCGGTTACCGATTAACAAGTTACACAATGCTGTGTGTATTAAGCGCTCTTGCACAAGTACGGTGCTAGCGCATATCCATCTCAGTATATTGTCTACCGGTCTTGACAGGCTTCTAACATGCTGCGCGTCATTACCACTTCCCCGTGGCCGTGGTGGCAGGGGCTGTAGGTAATCAGTCATGTTCATACATCCCCCAAAAGCATCTAAAGAGAGTCCTTCCTTCTGAATCTCGATTTCCAGGTTCGTATGAACCGTCTCCTTTTTCATTCCTCGTACTCAATAGTCTCATCCAACGGATACCACTTAGCCACCCGCGCAGCTCCGCCCATCCTCGTCACAAGGTGCAGCCAGAAACACGATCGTGCTTCGTGAACGTAAATGGACCATTCTTCACCGTACTGCTGTGCTCCATGAAGGCCCGCATACTTTACAGCTGTTTGCACAAAGGATGGCAGTTGACGCGATCTTTCGTTCAATTAGTCGTCGTTTGTCAATCTCCACCAGAAACACATCACGTCCCCCCGAGCATGCGTCTACGAGGTTCACGCCGTTGCTTAGTAGGGAAATGGCGAGCAGATAGTAACTGCTCGATACTAGATCAAATCAGATCAGGGGGATATACCAGATGAGAATGCTAAGGGTGTTCGGACGAAAGCACGCAGTGCTTCCCGGTCCCGCAGTGGAGATCTGCCCAAGAGAGAAGGTGAGCTGCGATTCCCATTATTAGGAGTCCGACGACGCATCTATGTAGCGAACCGTGAATACCCTAAAGATTCTTCTGCAGGCCTCCACGTCGCAGGTGAAGAGATCGATGCCGCACGGGCCAATATCGAACGACTAACGCGCGACTTTGGGATCGAGCAGGCGGGTCCTCATCGAGCTGAGGTTACGTCTCAGGATGCAGTTACAAGGTTGTTCGCAGTGGCAGACACGATCTTCTTTGAGAGAAGAGAACATCAAACTTCATTCAATACCCACAAATCTCGCCACTGAGGGCGATGAATGAGAACATCGGGCTTCATTCAAAGCTAGCAAATGTGACCGCTGAGCGCGATGAACTCCGAGTTATGCACACGATGAATGAGCTTTATTTCACTAGAGCTCTCCGTACGAACGACCTTCCATGGCCCGCCTTCCCACCGCCCTCGCGTTCGAGTTCGCGGTGTGCAACAAATGCAGATACAACATCAATCCCACAACGACGCTAAGCATCGTGTGCGAAAGCAGCCAGCCAGGATCTTTGGATTAGAATGAGTTATTCGGAGGGCAAATGTTTCTGGTGAGTCGACGCACCTATCTTCTTTCAGGGTAGCAGGCGCTGTAGGTAACGAGTCATGATCGTACCTAATTTCGATTTACAGGTTCATATGACCCATCTCCTTACTTCATAGTCTCATAGCACACAGATACGATGTAACCGCCCTCGCGGCTCTCTTCATCGCGACTACGCAGCGCAGCCAGAGACACTACATCAAGAGGCAGTCAGGCGCATTGGGTTTCAGGTTTTATAGTAAGCTCAGCGCTGCGAACATTGAGGCGCTTGACTATGTCCGCCCCTCGCCAATGTCAGAAAGAGCAGATGGGAAGATATATGATCGTGATTCGTGAACGTACATGACTCAATCTCCATTTTCTCATCTCTGCAACAAAGGTCGCATTAGATGCATAATGTTTATTTTCTTTGCGACGGAAACGTGATTAGTGCAGTCATGGGAATTTTGCATATGTAGAGATAATGTGGAGAGTAATAGAAGTCCCTTTGAAAATCGAAATGCATATAGTTACAATACCTCTATTGTCCTAACATCCGACATCTTCTGAACTGAGGTCACATCTTGGACCTGTGCAATGATATCATGATCTGATGCAATCCTCCTGTATTCTTCGCCACGCTGCCGCGCTAGCAAAAATGCGCGGAAAGGTTGTCCGAGCCGAACAATCAGTCGCAATGCTCGCAGGTGAGACTCCGTATCACTCGGCTCATCTTCGCCAGTAGCATCGGTTACGTAGTCATCATCTACCATTTGTGTATCATCTGCAATGTCGAGTGACTCGAGGAGATCACGATTCCACGGGTAGACAAGTAGCAATTTCTGCCGAGGGGGCAACTGGTCTTCTGTGATGATCAGTAGGTCCATGAGCCCATCGACCTTGACTTCATAGGTGACCTTCTGGCCTCGAGCATGGCCCTGGATGACATGGGCGACGAGAAACGTAATGCAAGGGAGATGCAGCCTGTACTGGGAAAAACGGGGGGCGCTCAGGTTCTCGAGCAGGTTGTAAAGTTTGCAAGCCGAGTCCACAGCCACGGTATTTTGCAGTGAGGGAATCAATGTCTGAATCTGATGTTCGAATGGAGATGGCAGCGTGGGTGGCAGAGCTGTGTACGAAGTAATGTCGGCTGGCAGACAACTATTGAACTCTGAAGGTTTTCCAACCCAGTCCAGAGCAGAAATATCGCCTGTCCGAGCAACGATTTCCTGCAGGAGCCGCCCAAGCGCATGGTGCTTATTCTCGCCGTAAATTACGGGTAGGTGGATGCCGAAGATGCCAAATAATGAGTATGCTATATCTTCTTGCACCGTGGTGACACGCGCCGACGCCCATTGCAGTTTCTCTCGGGCACTTTTCATCTCTGGACGGAAGGCAACAAGGGCCTGTGGGTCTATGCCTGTCGCACCTGCCAACTCCTGCATGATCGCAGAAGACTCCTTGTGGTTTGGAGAGCGATCGCCAAGATACAGCGTCCAGTCACTCTGATAGAAGAGAACAACTTTCGGAGCTAGGAATTCTTGAACTGTCCATCCCCTCTCGTTCCAAACGCTCTTTGCCAGTGCACCCGACTTCGACGAAGGCGGTACATCCAATAGGTACACGATCGTAAGCGCTGAGTGGCGATACCAAACGAACATGGAGTTGACCGATTTTTGGACCTCGACATTGTTAGTCTGATCAATGCAACACGTGTCAATCCATGCCCATCGATACCCCGCGTCACGGGCAGTTTTGCAGAAGGCCTGCAACTTCACAACGCCGCCAACGGAGGTGAAATCGTACACGACCTTGTCCTGGATATCTCGCAGCAGCGGCTCCTTCTCCTCCCACCGGTGTGATAACATGGCATAACTGAAGTACATCACCACGACTCGTTCAATATGTTCCATTCGGGTGTCTGCCTCCATTGATGATGACAAAAGTTCCTTGTACTCTGTGCTCGTTTTGAAGGCATTTATCTGTGCCCCACGATCACATAAGCGCCCAGTGAAGGTGTTAAATAGACGATGTGGGGTGTTATCGAGTCGAATGTGGATGACCTTTTGAATAGCTGCTGCTGCTGCTGATGAACTGACATACTGTCGGCGGAGCTCTGGAGAAATGATGAAGTATCTTGGGGTACATGTAACTCAGGGCTTACTTCTTATTTTCACGTCGGGAGCATCGTGCAACTTGGATAACATGACTTCGAAGACCATGATCGCTTCATCATACTGTTGTGATCCATGAAGCGCTGCGTGCTTCAATTTGTATCCAACGTAAGACGAAGCGTCCAGTTCGATGACCTATGTGGGAGAAGGATAAAAATGAGAAATGGTGACGAGACAATAGGTACCATCATACCTTTTGCGCATCAAACAGTGCTCCCTCCCATTGCTTTGTTTCCAACTCCGCGTTACAACGACTTGCAAAGATGCTAGCGTTTGCGGGATCGAGGTCGATCGTCGCCGAGTATAGTTCAATAGCCATCTCGTAATTTCTCCCAGCGAACGCAGCATCTCCTTTGGTGGCATAATGCGCTCCACAAAGTTTCTTGAAACCTAATGGGGAGATGATGCAGGTTAGGCTTGAAGCTCATTGGTATCAATGAGAACTGACCAATGGACCAATCAATGCAGTCAGATATCGTCATTTCGTCACTTCTGTCCATCATGTATTGGTAAGCTTTGAGGGCTTCTGCGATTCTACCGGCCCCAAGGAGTGCATTGCATCGCTTCTGATTCGCTGTTTTCCACAAGGACTTGAGATCCCACCCGAAAAGCTAGACAAAGCATCCAGTTACGTATATAATAAATCGTATCAACTCACCAATACGAGGACTTCATATTCATAATGAATTGCTGATTGAGATGAGAAATGGATGCTTTCAACAGCAGCAGCGAAGTGCTTGGCAGCTTCGTTGTGATCCGGCGCATAGAATCCGAGTTGGACGCGTAGGTACGCCTGATGTGCGAAGTTAGGAAGTCAGTCTTGACGCGCAAACCTGGCTTGATTGAGTGCATGATACTCACTTCCACGATACTACATGCGAGTTTATCGGCATTAGGACATGTTGTAACAAGCTCTTTGATGCGTGACATTGCCTCCTCATGTTGATTTGCATTGAATAGTGCAATGGCCTGATAGCCGTAATGAAGCAGGGGGCATACGCGAAGAAATTGACACACCTTGATCAACAGAAGAAGGTTCATGGTCTTTGAATCTCCGTCTGCGAACATGAAGGCAATATCAAATGCTTTCATGGCGTCCTGAAAGTTGATTCTTCCGCAGAGGGAAACGCCCTTAGCAATATAGCCTGTCAAAGAAGGCTGGATGTTGATGGACTATGCCCCCATAAGAGCTAGTTTATCTTAATGGGGGAGGCCGGAATATCTCACCTTAAGCGCATCATGAAGTGCGCGGTCCCAATCGGATTTTCGCGCCATTACAAATGAGCGACTGGCATAAGAGTTGTAGTTGTCAGTATCATTGGCGATCTCTTGCGTCAGTGTGTCTTCAGCTATGGTCAAATCCCCAATTATGCATGCATTGAGAGCTGCCATGCTTAAATCGATGATCTACATCAAGCGCGTTCTTGGCACATTATGCTGCAAGGATCGTGTGTGGAAACACACCTTGGAATGTACCTTGACATCATTATTGGGGATTAAAGTATTGGGACTAAATTCAACGGAAACTTACCTTTTCTTCCGCCCCATCCTCTGGAGCATCCGAAAATGAAGTGTGCTAAGGTCATAACAATTAGCGAATGGCAGAGAAATGGGCAAGAAAGTAGCTACAGTACCTCGTACATCGCCTGTTCATCCGGAGGATCCTCCGACAAACTGTGCTTAGTTGACGTGTTTACATCGAGAATGGACAAGAGTTCTTCAAGGCCAGTGTCCTTGAGGGTGGTATGAATGTCCCATACGTATGCTTTCTTGTCATCACAACCCGTGACTAATAGCATTCCATCGGTTGAAATTGCAGCACTACGAATGCCACCTTGACGCTGTAGGGGTGGACCAGCTGGGAGATTCGTGTCGAGATTCCATAGACGCGCTGTTTTATCAAATGATGCACTCGCGAGCAGGAGGTCGTTCCGAAACAAGGAGAGAGAGCAGACAGTCTTGTGGTGACCCTGGAGAATGGCGGTTTGCTGCCATGTGGCGGTGTTGAATATCGTAATCCCGCCACTACTATCTCCGGTGATAAGCTTCTTTTGATCCGAGGTCCATGCCAAGCTCCAAACCTCAGAATTGTGTTTGATTGTTGAAAGCAGGTTGCCTGTGTTTGCATCCCAGATTTTTAATGCGTTCTCGTTGTGACCGCCGGTCGCAATCTTTGCTGAGTCGGGTGAATATATCACCGCGCATACCAACTCGTGACCAGTCTTGATTGGACCTAGAACCGTGTGGCTGCTCTCGACATCCCATACTCTCATCGTCCCATCGTCAGACCCGCTCACCATTCGTTCACCATCTAAACTCCAGCACAACGACTTCGCTGCACCAGTATGTCCGGCCCATCTAGCGACAACTTCCTTCGTCTCAATGTCCCACAATCTTATTCTCCCATCCTTGCTTCCGCTAGCAACTGTCTTACCGTTTGGAGACAATGCTATGCTCCGCACTGCCACTTTCCCATCATCACCCCAGTCATTGCCAACTTGTTTGCCGCTCTCTAGGTTCCATAGTCGAAGTGAACCATCCAACGAACATGTGATCATCCGCCGTCCGCCGGGCAAGTGCGCAACGCCTGTTACCAATTCAGTGTGTCCTCGCATCGTCTGGCGGGGTTTTATCGCAGACGTCCTGTTCATCTTAATAATGGCTGGAAGAGGCATTATGGGCACTGGGCACCTCAACGATCTTCGATCGTATGTGATAGCAGCCAACTAGGGAATTTACAGTGGAATGAATTGTTCGGAAGGTAGAGGCTTCTGCTGAGTCCTTATCAATAGATGTTCACGAAGCATTGCTCATCAGGAACTTTGCTTTGAAACAGTTGATCCTGACTCACTGGACGTTTCTGACTTCTTATGAAGACGACTTTACGGCGCACTTGGGCGATTCGTGGGTGACCTGGGCAAATGGTCGACTCTACCTGTCAAAAGCGCCCAAGGTATCGATTTACTACTCACGCCCAGCACTGTCCAAAACGCTAGTCTTAAATAAGAGTGACGACCTGAGAATTGTAACGGTCGATGTTTTTGTCTGGCGTGGCGGAAGTTAAGTGCTCGTGGAAGTCGTCCAGTAAGGTGAGTACCTTGAGTTATGTTCAGGTACCGATTAACAAATTATGCAATGCTGTGTATGGATATCAAGCGCTCTCGCACAAGTGTAGCCCTAGTGCATATTTATCTCAGTACATTGTCTACCGCTCTTGACAGGCTTCCAACATTCTGCACGTCATCACCACTTCCTCATGACCGTGGTGGCAGGGGCTGTTGGTAATCAGTCATGCTCATACCTCCCCAAGAACCATGCCAACAGAGTCCTTCCTTCTCAATCTCGATTCTCAGGTTCGTAGGCCCGTCTCCTTTAATCCTCGTACTTAATAGTCTCATAGCACACAAATGCCACTTAACCTCCCACATAGCTCTCTTCATCTCTGTCACAAGGCGCAGCCAGAAACACGATCGTGATTCGTGCACGTACATGACTCATTCTCCATTTCCTCATCCCTGCAACAAAGGTTGCATTAGATCCGTGATTCATGCTTCCTTCGCTGATTGCATGATGTTCTTCGCCATATATTGACGCGCACTTTACTTATCACATCGAGGACTTATGCTTTGGATGTTAGCATTCTCATTTCAGACGGCTTGCGTACATGCATCCGCTAATTGGTAATGGACGAAACAAATTCCAGCCTATGCTGATGTGTGCTTGTTCTCTGGGATCCATCAACTGCTCGCATGGACGCTTTCGGAGCTGACCACTGATGGCTGAAAGGCAATGCATCCTATCAAGAATGCCTGTTGACTGTGATTGACGATTCAGGTAGGCCGTTGAACTTGAAATGACATGATCTGTCATTCTGTTCTCTTCCCAGAAGGTAGTAACTTTGCTTGTAATGGCCCATGCTGCATTTTGATCGGGTACAGTTCCGCACAATCCAGCAGATTGAACTCGAATGTCAATTGCGGATAAGCACGTTATTCTAGTGTTTACTCTCATCGACGATTTAGCACGAAACGCCCTGCAACAAACTGCCTTCCGATGCTTGAGATATCCATCGAGACAATTGGAACTCCTGACCGATAGAGTATCATCAAATAATGACCGCATTGACACCTTGAGCGAGGAACACATGACAGTTGAGAACCAAATATACGATGAAACTTCCTTGCAGGTGCTGAGTTCGCTGACCCGATAGATGTCTTTTGAGTCTGGCTGATACATAGTGGCTACAATTTGAACTGTCGTTTGGATACGTGGATGCGGCTGACTCACGGTAGTTCACCATACCATACAACTCTTACTGTAATTCAGTTTTCTCATATGAAGATGACCGTACGCATGCCATCTTTTTCTCAGATTACTGAGATGCATGAATCGTATCAGCACTGGAATACCCGGGTTGGACCATCTGCATCCATATCACTCCCGGTTTCTTGTGACACCGAGTTATAGTTGTATCATTGGTGTGTAGCCGTTTCCGTTCCCTAGTCGAAGTTTGTGACATATGTACATCATATCATTCATGCATGTATTGGACAGTCCGGCGCAAATCAAAAAGTACATCATACGTACAAAAAGAAACATCCCTCCGAGTCAGTATGCAGTACAGCCTAGCTGTATAATACTCTAAATGAGGCATCATACCCTTTCCTCGATCTGGCGTCTGACGAGCACAAACCGCGTGATAGTGTAAATCGTGCTAGCAGCCAGCGCAGCGACCTGTAACCCAGTCAATACGAGTGAGAAAACACAAACAAAGTCAGCTCACCCCAGCGAATACAGCAGGTGCCCACCAGTGATAGTTCGATGTCAGGAGAGCACCGGATATCGGGGGTCCTAGACAAAGTCATGAAATTTGGATCAAGAAATGACACGAAGGCACTTTACCAATCAAAATTCCGAACCCTGCAGCCACGAATGAGTCCGTAATAATATAATATCTGAATAATACCTACCACTCAAGAAGAAAGCGACACCCATACGTCCTCTATGACAAGGTCAGAAGGTTCATATATGAGAATGAAATCTCGCACTCACCCAAGCTCAGAGACATCTGACGTTAACATAGCAAAAAGTGGAGCCGCCATCGCGGCCCCTGTGCAGGTCAACCATGTAGTAAACGATTTGACAGGACCGGAAGAAAGACTTACACATTCCTGCAAAATAGCCATAAAGGACGCCGAGCGCAATGAAGCTGGTCATGTTACTCAATCCAATCATGCCGAAAATGAGCACGGCGCAAGAAAATGTCGCAACTACGATCAGGTTTAGGATTCCTGTGAACGTCGCGATGTACCCTGATGTCAATCGTCCTATGATGTTGGATATAGTTGAAATCACAAACTAGCGATCCCATCAGTAGGCAAAACGACTTGGGTAGCGTGGAACCCACAGAATAGAATGAGAAGGTAACGCTGACACCATGCTTGATAGAGTCCAGTTGGAAGTAGAAGAATGGATAGTATAAACCAACCTGGCAGAGAAAGGTCCTGGATGATAAATATTTAAAAACATTCAAGGGAGGTCGTGCGGTAAATCTCACCCTGCCACCGACAAAACAAACGGTACATCGCGAATGGACTTTCTAGCTGCCGCAACGTAGTCCGCTGGTACTGCCGGCGGATCAAGGCGAGTCCGCATACACAGACATGCAATTAAGAGGAGGCCGCTGACTAACCCTGCACTTGCACGGACGCCATTCGCAAAGCCGACAGGCCCATGAAAAAGGTTATTCAGCATTACCGGAAAGATAATGGAGCCCAGCGGCGAGCCTGAAGCGACCAAAGTCATGACCAGTGTGCGTTTCCGTCGAAAATGATGTGAGATGACAGTTAAGCTGGGAATATACAAAAGACCCGACGCGATTCCCGAACATACGCCTTGAGCAAGGAAGATCTACACAAAGTCAGAAAAGGAGGTAAGAAAGCCAGCGGGAAGATACCTGGTAGTATTGATCGGGCTTTGCAAAAGATAACATGAAGAGTGAAAAACTTTGTAGGAGCGATCCAAATATCATGATGTGGTAGCTAGTAAAGTCTAGTGAGCATAGTCGTCGTCGAAAACCTCCAACGTCGAAGCTACACTCACAAATAACCTCGGTCAAATAATGAACCAGATAATATGCCCGCAGAGCTGCACAAAAACGCGTTCAAACTCCCGATCCACCTACAAGCAAACTTAGAAACTAATCAATTACTAAATCGTTAGTAACTCACGATATAGTTGATGGTGTCTCATTTGTGAGGTAATGTTGGGTATAGAAATCTAGAAGACAGAGGTAAAACGATCGACATTTTATCCTCACGTCATGTACGGGAATACCTTGGTAGACACCAAAAGAAAGAGAATACCTTGAAAATTTTCAGTAACAGCATCATTCCATGAAACCAGAACCTGACCCACCCCAATGTGGATATTTGTACAAGAAACCTAATAAATCGGGTAAGACTCATGTGGACCGTCGAAATTTGGATCTTACGATCCGAAAGCAGTGGCCCAAGCTGCCAGACCATCTTCCGGGAATTCATGGTGCGAGGGTGAGTGTTCGACCACCGGGAGGTCTTCCAGTATATCTAAGTTTTCAGAGCCTTTGTCTAGGCATAGGGAGAGCTTGGTTTCCATAAAATCTACCGGAGTCTTGGATTCGGATGTCATCAGGGGGATTCTGCGACTGAGACAAGTCACGACGGTAACAATTTTATACGGGCCATTTTCCTCGCGCCGTGACGTTTGACTTGTCCGTCTTCTCTGCTCCGTCCGAGTCGAAGAAGAATGGAAGGACCGATGATCGTCGAATTTCTAGGGCCTAAGTCAGTGACGTCCCTGGAGCTGCCTACAACTTCAACTTATAGCCGTTTGCATAAATGGTGGTCCCCCATTTTTTCGTTCAATTATGGAAACTTTCGACTTAGGGAGATGTCGTCGTCAAACAGACTCAAAGTTGTATTCAGCATATATATCCACCCTATATTACCATACCACAAATAACCAATTATATCAATAAGAAATACAAAAGCCTACCCGCGATCTGTTTGAGTTTTTTTGTAGTTAAGGCCAATACGCTCGAGCTCGTGGAGGATTGTCATGAAGCGGACAGATATAAATTGATTTGTCTTCAGCATGTGCATGAACTGGTCCAGGAAGTAGTTGGGACTCTCCCTGACGAGGCAAAGTAGGCAATACGATCTAGAGTATGCAGATGGCCGCAGAGAATTCTACCAGGCTTACGGTTAACGACATCGCCGATGGGAATGCCATTCTGTTCGGAACCCCGGTTCAATCAAAATGCGAAACCAAATTCGTTCAGAGAAGCTACAGCATTCGAGGATACTATCACGAAGAGGAAGAAGATCACGTTGGTACATTTGAATTGCTGAAAGTTTGACCTCACGGCTGATCTTGCGAAATGGCACCGTTGCGAGAATGCAACGCTCTGAAGTCGACATTTCACTAAGTCTGCCATCAATATAAACGGCTGTAAGGTTGACATGTTGAATAAGTTACTTAAGACTAAGATATTCATGCTAATCGGATCGCGGAGGACTTTCGGACTAAACAACAACGTCACGGAGATAAACCAATGCATGAGGTGATTACCCCGAGAAGCTTGAGACCGGAAAACCAAAACCAAGACGGCAAAGCTCCACCATTACGAACTAAGCTTAGTAGGAAGGCGAGTTTAAATATTTTACTCCTCTAATCAGGCAAAACGTTTACTGCGTTGGGGGGTTCGTCGGGCCCGAATACTGATAACATGCCGCTCGTACATTTGTATGCTTCAACTTATCTACGAGGCTGTTGGTGGATTACCAGGCCAATACCCTTCCAGCTGTGCGCAGAGTGATAATCACAAGATAAATCCCTTCGTGAAAGTAAAATACGCAACGAACTCTATAGTGCAACAACTAGGCAAAAAAAATGAGAAAGAGCACCCCCCCCCCCCCTCGCGCACACATAAACATACCATTACGACGAGTTAGCAAAATATGTACTCAACACTTGATACAGACAACTCCACACCTCAAACAGTAGCTACACTCGCGGGCACAGACGCTGACACTGACACAGGCGTCTGCTCCCTCACACTCGTCACAGGCCACCCTCCCACCGGCGTCTTGACAAGCTACGCCTCTCTCCTCCTGCTAGTCGCTTCCCCTACAACACCCGCGTCGTGCCCAGACGGGATGCGCCACAAAAAATCTTCTGTATTCCACACGAAGAACAAGCGGTACGTCCGGATGAATATCCGCGTCTCTAGCGCGCCACGCGCGAGCACAGCAGGCGTGCCGATCATAGCCGAGGCAGGGATGTTCCTGACAAAGTAAGGGTCAGTGATGGTGAAATCACATAGTAGATTGTACTCGTACTTCCGAAGGAACGGACGCCTGACGCTGGCCTGTGATACCATAAAGAATCGGTAATAGGTTTAAGTATTCTTGTAGCTTTGTACCGATTAAGAGGAAATATGTCAATTCGTCATTTGTAGTGGAGCTCTGGAGAGTGATTGAGATTGATTGAGCATTTCAGAATCCATAGCAGCTTCATGCAGACGTACCGAGACAAATGAATCCACGTATGTTTGCCACCTTTCCTCTAGCATCAACAAAGAACACGTGCAAAATGATGAAAACACACCTTTACCCCAAACATATACTGTATCTATTCCTCGAATACATACTGCTCGATTTCATTATCAAACAGCCGCTCGCACGACTCAAGCATCAAGTCGTAGAAATGTTCTGCATGCGCAGCGCGGTCATCAAGCTGAGCCAGTTCCGTGAGAGAGGGCATCCCCAATGTTGTGGCGACGGAAATCACTTTAGACGCAGCTTTGGGGTCTTGAGCAGCGATGCGTGCACTAAGTTCTTTGAAGAAAAGTAGCCTAGAGTATAACACCTGTGGCCAGATGCACTTTAGCTTCAGGAATGTCAACCGCCAAAATAGAATCACACACCCCAAGAACCTGCAGAAGGACATAGAATACAGTGTTCCGAAGAGCACATTCTCCCGCGATGCCCTGCGTAATGGGGCAGTAGGTTCTCGTTCTCCTGCGGCGTCTACCTGCGTCGGATCGGGTATCGATGGAGACGAAGGCCTCAAGGCAGACGGCGATGCTGCTTCCTGCGCACGCGCCTTTCGCCCCGTCGATTTCGCCTGCTCGCTTTTCAGTAGCTTCTTCCTCAAATACCCACCCGAAGATACGCCCGCACCCTTCCTCCTTCTCACACTGCTGTCACTATTACTCGCAACACTGCTCGTCTCCGCATCATCCACATCATCGCCAAGCTCGCCTCTCCCGCGCCCTCACCAAGCACAAATGCCCTATGTAATCTATCCTGGTCCAGCACGAAAAATAACAGCACCACCGTCCTGAGGAAACCATCCACACGTCTCCTCTCCAGCGCCCCGATCTGCCCCTGTGTCATATCCAAAAACGACAATGCCAGCTTCACCGCATCTTGCAACACCCCCGTATCCGCAATCTCATACGCCAGCTGATGACGCACACTCGCACGCGCAAACAGCGGGTCCACGAGCGCCGCACGCTGGCTCACCTGTGCATCCCTTGCAGCCTCGATCTGTCCCACAAGCGCCTTTGCAGAAAATGCCTTCTTGTCCGCTGCTTTACATGCCATCCCAGGATGGTCCAATGCACAAGATGCGTTCCGCGCCTCCACCCCGCGCCACACCTTGTTCCACTCCCTCTGCGCGCGCTTCCATTCTTCCCCCTTCTCCATTAGGTGCATGAGCATGACGGGGATGGCGAGCGCCGGGGCGTCTTGCATCGCTTGGAGGACTTCAATCCCTGCTTCGCGCCCGTATATCTTGATGACGCGCGCATGCACTACTTTGCCCGAGCCACCGAGGTTTGACTTCAGCTTGAATACAAGTCGCTCTTCCAGGGGAAGGTGTGCGATCTTGGCAGCTACGGGCTCGAGGACAGTAATGGTACGTGTGGCAGCCTGGAAGTCGTACTCGTGGCGGAGCGATGAAGGCTTCTTCGTAGATATTCTTCTTATGCGCTACGAACCGTCTTCGGAAGACTAGGTAGGGTGCGAAACCCATTCGTCGTCGAGGACGGCGCGGCATGTCACGTGTCGCCCGGTGCAGGTCACGATGGCCTCCTGTCGAGTGCGGTCAGTCAGAGTCATGTTGAACAGAAGGGACAACGGCGCATGGTAGTAGGCATCCGGCGGTAGCTCCCCTGTCGGAGTCTCCCGCATTCACCCTTCCAGGACGAATGGGAACGCCTGTGGGGGCACCCTGACCCTGGACCCTCGCCCATACCTGCTGCTGTTGGCCCTACATCCACCGCTCCCTCTCCCGTCCCTCATCACAGCCAAGAATATCCCTAAATTGGCGCATGAGATCTGAGTCTCCGAGGTGGTTTCGCGCTTCGCGCACGAGCCGCGCAGTATCGATAAGTTCTTGAGTGAAAAGGTCCACGAGCTTGAGGAACTCGTTGTGTGTCTCGCTATTACCCAGCGCACGCTTAACGCGGTCGAAGAAGTGTGTATCGGCTGGTGGGAGGTGGGAAGGCAGGAGGGGTAGCTGTTTGGCTTGGGAGCTCAGTCGTTCATCCGTCCGTTGCAAGGCAGGGGGTCACCTTGGTCGGTGCCTTCAATGCAACTGGAACGGTGTCTCGCTCAAACTCGTTGGCTTTACGTTTGCGTTTTTGGGGAACGGAGGGTTCGACGGGCACTTGCACCTCGAGACGGCGGAGAGGCTTGCCATCGAGCGGCGTATTAGAATGGGTGTGGCGTGGCACTGTTAGATAATTCTCTTCTGCCTCATCAAAGACAGCCTGACCCCTCTCAGGAATGAAATCCTAAAGTCAGCGCGCAAATCGGGATCTTGAAAAGGCAGGCAATCTCAGCCGACAGTTCACGCTGTGGAATGTATGGGCAGGTTCATCTGTGCTGCATAGAAAGGCAAGAGCCTCACGTTCGTCAAGACTCAACACGTCAGTGGTGGTATGGTACTTTCCAGGAGTCTCTTGGAAGCGGCGGTAGGTTGCCTCGTCACAGCGTTGTTTGATTTTCTGGACATACTGGACAGCTGGCTCGATAGAGGAGGAGTCGAGATTCATGCCGTACATATGGGGGTCAGAGTCAGGACCCAATACGGACGCTGAGGTAGTGGTTGGGGCAGAGGGCCAGGAATCGTCGCGTGTTGATTGAAGCATAGTTCCTGAGGGGGTGGTGACTGCGATAAAAGCGGACTGTCTGGGGGGCGCTCGATGCGATAACCGACAGGGAGAAACGTGTTGAAACCGTGAACAAGGAAGGGTGGGACAATGCTAGATTACAAAATGAGGTATTTGATAGTAGAGGTGAACAGAATGGAAACGCACTGGCCGCCTTTGAAGTGATTCACTGGACGTGTATAGTATGAAGATGTTCTTGCGTCGCACTTAGGCGAATCGTAGGTGTCCAATATGGTTTGTCCCATGCGTTATCCTCGTGTTCGATGTACCGCGCGCGTAGGTGCGGTCATTCTTGCTGTTTTCATCGACCACAACATATTCAGACTCATCACCGATGAAGTCATTCCGAAGACTAGCTCTAAACTCCTCTCGGCGGACCTCATCACGTTCACAAGCAAATTTCCAAAGGATTTTTCGAGTAAGACAAGCTTGTGTAAGATTGCGTGACAATGCTGAAGTGCTGATGGTGATTTGATGTTCAAAGGCAAGCCATGTACAAATTTCGTCAAGAAAAAGATCTGAGTCCTCGATGAAGAGGTTTTCGATAGCCGTGAGGAGAGCTCGAGTGATGATTCGAGTAGGGCCTTTCAGAGGAGAAGGTGGCTTGCTGACAGTCCCAAGTTCGTCAAAGATGCGGCGCCAGCGATAGCAGCTTGCCTTCGAAGCACCGAGTACATCGCAGATGTCTCCCAACCGTGATTCCAGAGTCGAAGCGCACAGTCTTTGAGATCTGGGCTTATTCGTCTGTTAACCATAGCGTATATGCAACTGATTTCAACGATCTGAGTGGCTGAGTCTGCTCAGCGGCGCAAAGTGCAGTCTGAAGGAGATCTCGTGTTTCAAAAATTTCACGACTCTATTACGTATAGCGAGGCACGAGCTGTCTCCGAGCGAACAAAACTTGCGGCATCTGCGCTCTTGTCTCGTGCCGCGACAATCGTTCGCTATCACTCACTTAATCGTGCTCGACGTTCATTTCACCCACCCTCCTCTCCCAATTTCATCAAGGATTGATTCAACGCCTCGCACCTTGACCATATGGGTCCCGCAGCACCCCGAGACGCCCATCCTCAGCGAGGCGGCCCTCCCGCCCTCGCAGCTCACCTTCTCTCTTGGGCAGATCTCCCCTGCGGGACCGGGAAGCACTGCGTGCTTTCGCCCGAATACCTTTCGCATTCTCATCTGGTAAGATCTGATTTGATTTAGTATCAAGCAGTTACTATCTGCTCGCCATTTCTCTACTAAGCATCTGTGTGAACCTCGTAGACCCAATTATCATTATATGTGCACACCGCTGTAACAATGCTGCTAGTGCAGCCGTGAACGGTTACACGGCGTTCATCCTCTTCTCAGGTGGCTGGACTTGCGTATACGCCAGGAGCCTCTCTTTTCATGTACAGTAGAAATGGTCATAATGCATAATAATTTATAAAAAACGAAGAGTCATGTTTGCTCATATACCACCACTATGCATTATGACCAGAACACGATGCACGAGTCACGACATTTCTACTGTGGTGTGTGAATTTATATGTCGAAAGTCGGTTTGTCATCGAATTCTTTTGTCATTTTTTCATTACCATTTCTACTGTATCACTCATCTATCATTCATTCGTATTCAGCCATTCACTTCATCGGCTCGACTGCTTACATGCTGCTATGCTTTTTTGAGGAGTTATACAGATCGCATACACATGGATACTTGTATGAAGAAGCTGCCCTGGTCAATCTTGTGGCATTGATATTTTATTGTTATGTTTTGACGAGCAGAAGGACATGATTGTCTTGTTCCGTAGGCTCGCTTTATTCGGTATGGTGCTCACTATATATTGCTTCCTGCTACTGCATTTTATCTATGTATGTCACTAAAAGTGAAGACAGACGATTTTCATTTCAAGAGCAGCTGTGCTATAATTCAAGCTGAGGCTTTTCAACGCTCATGCTGGTCATTAGCTGATGTCCTGAACTGCATATATGGGCTCCTCGATGCAGGTTGGATATATAAGAGGTTGAGTACCTGGTGCTGTGAATACATGAATACACCGATGTGCTACATTCCACAGGCTAGATAGACCTCCCAACTGATGTCTAAAACACGATGCGATGCAAGATCAATGATCGATGAGATACTGCAAAATATCGACAATGAAGTTACAGTAAAAGTATAAGAGAACTTGTTGCAATAACGAACACAACAGTCAATACACAATAATTCTATTGATGATCACCAGTGTCTCCGTTATTGGTGTCTCGGGAATAATTGGTGTTTTGAGCATCATTGACGTCTTGACGAATAGATACACAGCAGATGAACAAAATACAACGATTCCACCATGTGGGTTCTTGATGCGCTTTGCCCTGTCACTGACACGCTCTGGTCGCGGAGCAACAAACAATGCCTGAACAGAAATTATTAGAGTTTGACAATAAGCAAAGAAACAAGTTATACCTGTTTGTCCCGAACTGCAGCAACATCGACAGCACGAGGACGATTCTGTTGGAGTTCAATTGATTGATTGGTGCTGTGAGATCGGTGAGAGTGGGAGAGAAATCGATTGAAGAGTGCATGTGAAGGTGATGGCGAGGAACGAGAGAGGCGGGCGAGACGAGGTGCAGAGGAATGAGGATGAGCGCCAGACGCCTGAGGGCGCAGACGTTGGACAAAGAAGCGATGAATTGAATGTCCACAACTTGCCTGAACACCATCTCGCACGTCGTCAAGAAAGCGTGGCGGTAGTCGATAGGTGTACTCGTGCTTGGCTAGACGTCGCGTAGCATCGGTCTACGATGTCGATAATTACACTCAGGGCCAAGAGCAAGCAGGTCACGTACGTCCATCAACGACTTTCGAGCTGTGGCCTGCGAATGAGAGATTGGTGTGATATGCACGGAAGAACAATGGACCATACCTTCTGTTTGAGTCCACCTTGCGGGATCTGACAGTGAATATTGTGAGTGTTGTGATTGAACACTAGTTGACGTATTTACATCGAGAACGGACAAGAGTTCTTCAAGGCCAGCATCCTTGAGAGTGGCATGAATGTCCCATACGTACGCGTTGGTGTCAACACAACCCGTGACTAGCAGCATTCCATCGGCAGAAATGGCTGCACTATGGACTAGGTCTTCGTGCTGGATGGGTGGACCAACTGGGAGATTCGTGTCGAGACTCCATAGCCGCGCTGTGCTATCCTGTGATGCACTCGCCAGGAGGCAGTCGCTCTGAAACAAGGAGAGAGAGAAGACAATGCGTGTATGACCCTCGAGAGTGGCGATTTGCTGCCATTTGGCGGTGTCAAATATCCTAATCGAGCCATGTGACGCGGTGATAAGCTTCTTTTGATCCGATGTCCATGCCAAGCTCCAAACCATAGAATTGTGTTCGATTGTGGAAAGCAGGTGGCCTGTCTTTGCATCCCAGATTTTTAATGCATTCTCGAGGTAACCGCCGGTCGCAATCTTTGTTGTGTCAGGTGAGTACATCACCGCGAACACCGACTGATGCCCTGTCTTGATTGGACCTAGAACTGTCTCGTCGCTCTCGACATCCCATACTATCATCGTCCCATCGATAGATCCGCTCACCATCCGTTCACCATCTACACTCCAGCACAACGACTTCGCTGAACCAGTATGTCCGGTCCATCTAGCGACAACTTTCTTCGTCTCAATGTCCCACAATCTTATTGTCCCATCCCTGCTTCCACTAGCAACTGTCTTGCCGTTTGGAGACAATGCTATGCTCGACACTTCCTTTTGCCCATCATCACGCCAGTCATTGCCAACTTGTACGCCGCTCTCTAGGTTCCATAGTCGAAGTGAACCATCTTTCGAAGATGTGATGATCCACCGTCCGCCGGGCAAGTGCACAACACCTGTTACCCCTTGAGTGTGTCCTCGCATCGTCTGCCGGGGCTTTATCGTAGACGTCAATTTCATCTTAGCAGTGACTGGAGGAGGCACCTCAATGATATTCAATCGTATGTGAGAGCGGCCAACTAGGGAATTTACAGTGGAATAAGTTGTTGTTCGTGTTGGAAGTAAGTGGCAACAAAGAGTTACTAGTATCAATAACCGTCGCACAAGCTTACATAATCCATTCATCGTACATTACAATTTTCGTACATACAACGACGGTCTTTCGACTCACGAGACTAGGTATGATTCCATTCATTTATTACTTACTTCATATTGGCTATGTACCTACTAGTACTTACATACATTCGTCCGTCTCGGGTACTCTCTCCAAAAGTTCGGAAGGTAGAGGTTTCTGCTGAGTCGACGGACCTATATTCTTTCACCTCGGTTCTTATCAATGTATGCCCACGAAGCATTGCTCATTAGGAACTTCGCTTTGAAACAGTCGATCTTGACTCAATGGACGTTTCTGACCTCCTATGAAGACGTTTCTGCTGCGCACTTAGGCAATTCGTGGGAGACCTGGGCAAACGGTCAACTCTATCTGGCAAGGCGCCCAAGGTATCAATTACTACTCACCTACAGCACCGTCCAAAGGCCATCAGTAAATCGATGAGGCAAAGATATTCCCGGATATAGTAAGCCCAATGCATATTTGCCTCATCGATTTACTGATGCCACTCAAACGCTAGTCTTAAACAAGAGGAACGACCTGAAAATTGTAGCGGTTGATGTTTTGCGTGGCGGAAGCTGGGTGTGTTCGTAGAAGTCGTCCAGTAAGGTGCGTACTAGCAGTTATCCTCGTGTTCGGTTATCGATTAAACAAATTATACAATGCTGTGTATGCATATCAAGCGCTCTCGCACAAGCGTGGCCCTAGTGCATACTTATCTCAGTACATTGTCTACCGGTCTTGACAGGCTTCCAATATTCTGCACGTCATTACCACTTCCCCATGGCCGGAGTGACAGGGGCTGTAGGCAATCAGTCATGTTCATGCCTCCCCAAGACCTATGCTCAGAGAATCCTTCCTTCTCAATCTCGACTCTCAGGTTCGTATGGCCCGTCTTCTTCTTTGTTCCTCGTACTTAATACTCTCAGAGCATACAATTACCACTTAACCTCCCACATAGCTCTCTTCATCTCTGTCGCAAAGCGCAGCCAGAAACACGTTCGTCATGATAGGCGCGAAACATGATCGTGATTCGTGCACGTACATGGCTCATTCTCCATTTCCTCATCCCTGCAACAAAGGTCGCATTAGATCCATCATTCATGCTTCTCGCTAATTGCATGGTGTTCTTCGCTAGATATTAATGCGCACTTTACTCATCACATCGAGGATTTATGCTTTGGATGTTAGCATTCTCATTTCAGACGGCTTGCGTACATGCATCCGCTAGTTGGTAATGGACGAAACAAATTCCAGCTAGTGCTGATGTCTGCTCGTTCTCTGGCGTCCATCAACGCCCTTGCACTGCGTGCATGGACGCTTTCAGAGCTGAGCGTTGATGCAACGTTGATGGCTGAAAGGCAATGCGTCCTATCCAGAATGCCTGTTGACTGTGATTGACGATTCGCGTAGGCTGTTGAACTTGAAATGACATGATCTGTCATTCTGTTCTCTTCCCAAAAGGAGTAATACTTGTAATAGTTCATGCTGCATTTTGATCGGGTGCAGTTCCATGATTGTATCAAATCCAGGATAGTCCAGCAGATTGAACTCAAATTTCAACTGCGGATAAGAACATTATTCTAGCGCTTATTCTCGTCAACGGTTTATCACTAAATGCCCTGCGCAAAAATGCCTCCTAATGCGTGAGATATCCAGCGAGACAATTGGAACTCCTAACCGATAGAGCATCATCAAATAATGACCGCACTGACACCTTGAACGAGAAATACATGACCCTTGACAACCAAATATGCGAGGAACGTTTTTCAGGATGGCGTGAATGTCCCATCTGTGCGCATTTTTGTCCGAGAAACTGGCTGGTGTATGCATTAATTGTAGTCACTGCGGCGTTGTTCGAGCAATCATTGGTGAGGCCGCTCCAATAGTGATATCTGACGGTAATGCACCGTACCACACAACTCTTACTGTAATTCAGTTTTCTCATATGAAGATGACTGTATACATGCCATCTTTTTCTCAAATTACTGAGATGCATGAATCGTGTCAGCACTGGAATACCCGGGTTAATCCATCTTCATCTATATCACTCCCGAATTCCAAGCACATCACACGTACAAAAAAGAAACACCCCACAGTATGCAGTACAGTCTGGCTGTATAATACTCTAAATGAGGCATTATGCCCTTTCCTCGATCTGGCGTCTGACGAGCACAAACCGCGTGATAGCATACATCGTGCTACCAGCCAGCGCAGCGATCTGTAACCCAGTCAATACGTGGAGAAAACACAAGCAAGGTCAACTCACCCCAGCGAATAGAGCAGGTGCCCACCAGTGATAGTTCGATGTCAGGAGAGCACCGGATATCGGGGGTCCTAGACAAAGTCTCAAAATTTGGATCAAGAAATAACACGGAGGCACTTTACCAGTCAAAATTCCAAGTCCTGCAACCATGAATGAGTCCGTAATAATATAATATCTGAATAATACCTACCACTCAAGAAGAAAGCGACACCCATACGTCCTCTATGACCAGGTTAGAAGGTTCACATATGAGAATGGAATCTCGTACTCACCCAAGTTCGGAGACGTCTGGCGTTAACATAGCAAAAAGTGGAGCCGCCATCGCGGCCCCTGTGCAGGTCAACTATGTAAACGATTTGACAGGACCGGAAGAAAGACTGCTTACACATTCCTGCGAAATAGCCATAAAGGATGCTAAGCGCAACGATGCTGGCCAGGTTACTCAATCCAATCATGCCGAAAATGAGCACGGCGCAAGTAAATGTCGCAACTACGATCAGGTTTAGGATTCCTGTGAACGTCGCGATGTACCCTGATGTCAATCGTCCTATGATATTGGATGTAGTTGAAATCACAAACTAGCGATCCCGTCAGCGGGCAAAATGACTTGAGTAGTGTGGAACGCACAGAATAGAATGAGAAGGTAACGCTGACACCATGCTTGATAGAGTCCAGTTGGAAGTAGAAGAATGGATAGTATAAACCAACCTGGCATAGAAAGGTCCTGGATGATAAATATTTAAAAACATTCAAGGGAGGTCGTGCGGTAAATCTCACCCTGCCACCGCCAAAACAAAGGGTACATCGCGAATGGACTTTCTAGCTGCCGCAACGTAGTCCACTGGTACTGCCGGTGGATCAAGGCGAGTCCGCATACACAGACATGCAATTAAGAGGAGGCCGCTGACTAACCCTGCACTTGCACGGACGCCATTCGCAAAGCCGACAGGCCCATGAAAAAGGTTATTCAGCATTACCGGAAAGATAATGGAGCCCAGCGGCGAGCCTGAAGCGACCAAAGTCATGACCAGTGTGCGTTTCCGTCGAAAATGATGTGAGATGACAGTTAAGCTGGGAATATACAAAAGACCCGACGCGATTCCCGAACATACGCCTTGAGCAAGGAAGATCTACACAAAGTCAGAAAAGGAGGTAATAAAGCCAGCGGAAAGATACCTGGTAGTAATGATCGGGCTTTGCAAAAGATAACATGAAGAGTGAAAAACTTTGTAGGAGCGATCCGGCTATCATGATGTGGTAGCTAGTAAAGTCTAGTGAGCATAGTCGTTGTCGGAAACCTCCAACATCGAAAGCTACACTCACAAATAACCTCGGTCAAATAATGAACCAGATAGTATGCCCGCAGAGCTGCACAAAAACGCGTTCAAACTCCCGATCCACCTACAAGCAAACTTAAAAACCAGTCAATACTAAATCGCTAATAACTCGCGATATAGCTGATGGTGTCTCATTTGTGAGGTATTGCTGGGTATAGAAGTCTAGAAGGCAAGATTACAATAATCCACATTTTCTTTCACGTCATGTACGGGAATACCTTGGTAGACACCAAAAGAAAGAGAATACCTTAAAAATTTTCAGTAACAGCGTTATTCCACGAAACCAAAACCTGACCCACCCCAACGTGGATATTTGCACAAGGAAACTAATAAATCAGGTAAGACCTATGTTGACGGTCGAGATTTGAATCTTACGATCCGAAAGCAGTGGCCCAAGCTGTCAGACCATCTTCCGGGAATTCATGGTGCGAGGGGGGGCGTTTGATCACCGGGAGGTCTGCCAGTATCTCTAAGTCTTCAAAGCCTTTATCTAGGCATTGTGCGAGCTTGTGTTCCATGAAATCCACCTGAGTCTTAGATCCGGATGCCATCAGAAGGACTCTGCGACTGAGACAAGTCACGACGGTAATGACTTTATACGGGCCATCTTGGTCGCGTCGTGACGTTTGATTTGTCCATCTTCTCCCGTCCGAGTCGGAGAGTGGAAGGACCCATGACCGTCGAGTCACTAGTAGAGCCGCTATCTAGTACAAGTTATTATCGCCGTTTGCACAAATGGTGGTAGTTCTCGCGATTTGTCACTCAATTAGGAAACATTCCACTTGGTGAAATTTCGTCGTCAAACTTTGTATTTCAACATATACTATTATCCACCCTATATGATCACCATGCCACAAATAACTGCCCAATAAGAAACACAAAAGCCTGCTCACGACATCCGTTTGATTTTTTTGTAAGACCATTACGCTCGATCGATCGAGCTCGTGGAAGATTGTCATGAAGTGGACAGATATGAATTGATTTGTCTTCTGAGTCAGCATGCATGGAACTCGTCCAGGAAGTATAGTTGGGATTCTCCCTGACGATACGAAGTAGGCAATCAATATCCGATCTAGAATGTGCAGACGGCCGCAGATAACTCTGCCAGGCTGCCCCTTGCGACATCGGCAGTAATGATGAAAACATTTTGTTCAGATCCCCGGTTCGATCAAAATGCGAACCCAATTTCATTTAGAGAAGCTACAGCATTGGAGGATATCACGAAGAGGAAGAAGATCACGTTGGTAAGGCCGCTGCCTACTGTACTACAGTTGAATTGCTGCAAGTTTGACATCATGCCGGCTGATCTTGCTAAATGGCATTATTGCGAGAATGCAACGCTTTGAAGTCGACATTTCACTAAGTCTGCCATCATTTATGCAAACGGCTGAGACTGAGATATTCACGCTAATCCGAGGATCTTCGGACAAAACAACGTGGCGAATTTTACACACACCTCAAATTCAAAGGGGCAAATAAACCAATGGATGATTACCCCGAGAAGCTTGAGATCGGAAAACCAGAACCAAGGCGCAAAGCCTCGCCATTATGGACTAAGCTTAGTACGAGGGTGAGTTTGAATAATTTACTCTCACCAGGCAAAACATTTACTGCGTTGGGGCCCGGGGGTTCGTCGGACCCAAATCCTGATAACACGCCGCTCCCACATTTGCATGCTTCAACTTATCTACGAGGCTCTTCAAGTTGGCAGATTACCAGGCCAACACCCTTCCAGCTGTGTGCAGAGTGATAATCCCTTCGTGAAAGTAGAATATGCAACGGACTCTATAGTGTAACAACTAGGGCACAAAGCTAAAGGAAAAAGAGCATCCTCTCGCGCACACATAAACATACTATTACGACTAGTTAGCAAAATATGTACTCAACACTTTATACAATACGGACAACTCCACACATCAAACAGTAGTTACACTAGCGGGCACAGACGCTGACATTGGCACAGGCGTTGGCTCCTTCACACTCGTCACAGGCCATTCCCCCGCCCGCGTCTTCACAAGCCACGCCTCTCTCCTCCTGCTAGCCGCTTCCCCTACAACACCCGCGTCGTGCCCAGACGGGATGCGCCACAAAGAATCCTCTGTATTCCACACGAAGAACAAGCGGTACGTCCGGATGCATATCCGCGTCTCTAGCGCGCCACGTGCGAGCACAGCAGGCGTGCTGACCATAGCCGAGGCGGGGATGTTCCTGACAAAGTAAGGGTCAGTGATGGTGGAGTCACATAGTAGGGTGTACTCGTACTTCCGAAGGAACGGACGCCTGACGCGTGCCTGTGGTACGCCATCTGTGGTGGGGCTCTGGAGAGCGATTGAGATTGATTGAGCATGAATCCATAGCAACTTCGTTCAGACGTACCGAAACAAATGAATCCACGTATGCTTGCCACCTTTCCGCTAGCATCTCCGAGTCATCGGTCCTCGTATCGTCCTTTCCGAGTAGTTGGACCGTCGTCATCTTAGTGTCGGGAAGCTACACATTCACATTCCAACCATGAATAAATAAAGATAAACGCGAAGATGTGAACATACCCAATCTATGCGGAAGATATTTTCGTCAGGGCCAAGAAGATTTTCTACAAATCGCCTGCTATTGAGTTGGTCTTGTATTGTCGGCGCATGCAACGCCCGATCACGCTTCAGCAACTCAAAGAGCTCTTGACTCCTGGCATCAGTCAACACAAGTTGAACCTACCCGCAAAAAAAAAAAAAAACATCAGAAAACCCATCCACGGGCCATTTTAGTTCGTGACAACGCACCTGCTTGATCAACGCCCCAATGACTTTATCAATAGTATATATCCGATATGCGTCCTGTGACCAAAATTGGCTCCATAGAACAAAGAACACGTGTAAAATGATGAAAACACACCTTCACCCCAAACATATACCGCATCTGTTCCTCGAATACATGCTGCTCGATTTCATTATCAAACAGCCGCTCGCACGACTCAAGCATCAAGTCATAGAAATGCTCTGCATGCGCAGCGCGGTCATCAAGCTGAGCCAGTTCCGTGAGGGAAGGCATCCCCAACGTTGTGGCGACGGAAATCACTTTAGACGCAGCTTTGGGGTCTTGAGCAGCGATGCGTGCACTAAGTTCTTTGAAGAAAAGTAGCCTAGAGTATAACACCTGTGGCCAGACGCACTTTAGCTTCAGGAATGTCGATCGCCAAAATAGAACCACACACCTCAAGAACTCGCAGAAGGACATAGAATATAGTGTTCCCGAAGAATACATTCTTCCGCGACGCCTTGCGTAATGGGGCAGTAGGTTCTCGTTCTGCCTCTTCTGCGGCGTCTACCTGCATCGCATCGGGTATCGCTGGAGACGTAGGTCTTGAGGCCGACGGCGATGCCGCTTCCTGCGCACGTGTCTTTCGCCCCGTCGATTTCGCCTGCTCGCTTTTCAGTAGCTTCTTCCTCAAATCGCCACCCGAAGACACGCCCGCACCCTTCCTCCTTCTCGCACCGCTGCCACTATTACTCGCAACACTGCTCGTCTCTGCATCATCCACATCATCACCCAGTTCCGCCTCTCCCGCCCCTTCACCAAGCACAAACGCCCTATGAAACGTATCTTGGTCCAGCACGAAAAATAACGGCACAAACGTCCTCAGGAACCCCTCCACACGCCTCCTCTCCGGCGCCCCAATCTGCCCCTGTGTCCTATCCAAAAACGACAATGCCATCTTCACCGCATCTTGCAGTACACCCGTATCCGCAATCTCATACGCCAGCTGGTGACGCACCCTCGCACGCGCAAACAGCGGGTCCACGAGCGCCGCACGCTGGCTCACCTGTGCATCCCTCGCAGCCTCGATCTGTCCCACAAGCGCCTTTGCAGAAAGCGCCTTCTTGTCCGCTGCTTTACACGCGATCCCAGCATGGTCCAACGCACGAGACGCGTTCCGCGCGTCCACCTCGCGCCACACCTTGTTCCACTCCCTCTGCGCGCGCTTCCATTCTTCCTCCTTCTCCTTTAGGCGCATGAGAACGACGGGGATTGCGAGCACCGGGGCATCTTGCATCGCTTGGAGGACTTCAATCCCTGCTTCGCGCCCGTATATCTTCTTGATGACGCGCGCGTGCACTGCTTTGCCCGAGCCACCGAGGTTGGGCTTAAGTTTGAATGCAGGTCGCTCTTCTAGGGGAAGCTGTGCGATCTTGGCAGCTATGGGTTCGAGGACAGCAATGGTACGCGTGGCAGCTTCGACGTGGAAGTCGTACTCGTGGCGCTCCTCTTCGGACCGATGAAGGGCTTCTTCGTAGATGTTCTTCTTATGTGCTACGAACCCTGCGTCTTCGGAAGACCAGGTAGGGTGTGAGACCCATTCGTCATTGAGGACGGCGCGGCACATCTCGTCTCGCCCGGCGCAGGTCACGCTGGCTTCCTGTCGAGTGAGGTCAGTTAGAGTCATGTTGAAAAGAGGGGGCAACGGCGCACAGTAGTAGGCATCCGACGGTAGCTTCCCTGTTGGAGTCCCGCATTCACCCTTCCCGGACGAATGGGGACGACTGTGGGGGCACCCTGACCCTGGACCCTCGCCCATGCCTGCTGCTGTTGGCCCTCCTCCAACACCCATCGCTCTCTCTCCCGCCTCTCATCCCAGCCAAGAATATCCCTAAATTGGCGCATAAGATCCGAGTCTCCAAGGTAATTTCGCGCTTCGCGCACGAGCCGTGCAGTATCGATAAGTTCTTGGGTGAAAAGGTTCACGAGCTTAAGGAACTCGTTGTATGTATCGCGATTACCCAGTGCACGCTTGACGCGGTCGAAGAAGTGTGTATCGTCTGGTGGGAGGTGGGAAGGCAGGGGGGGTAGCTGTTTGGGCTTGAAGAGGTCAGTCGTTCATCCGTCTGTTGCAAGGCAGGGAGTCACCTTCGTGGGTGCCTTTGGTGCAACTGATACGGTGTCTCGCTCACGCTCGTTGGCTTTGCGTTTGCGTTTTTGGGGAACGGAGGGTTCGACCAGCGCTTGCACCTCGGGACGGCGGCGGAGAGATTTTCCATCCAGTGGCGTATTAGAACGGGTGCGGCGTGGCGCTGTGAGATAGTTCTCTTCTGCCTCATCGAAGACAGCCTGACCCTTCTCAGGCATGAAAATCCTAAAGTCAGCGCGTAAATCGGGATCATCCTTGAAAAGACGGGCAATCTCAGCCGACACTTCGCGCTGCAAAGTAGGTATGGTCAGGTTCATTTGTGCTGCATAGGAATGTAAGAGCCTCACTTCGTCAACAGCGTCAGTGGTGGTATGGTATTTTCCGAGAATCTCTAGGAAGCGGCGGTAGGTTGCCTCGTCACAGCGTTGTTTGATTTTCTGGACATACTGGACAGCTGGCTCGATAGAGGAGGAGTCGAGATTCATGCCGTACATATTGGGGTCAGAGTCAGGACCCAATACAGATGCTGGGGTAGCGGTTGGGGCAGAGGGCCAAGAGTCGTCGCGTGTTGATTGGAGCATAGTTCCTGTGGGGGTGGTGACTGTGATAAATGCGGACTGTTGGGGATCTGAGGAACACTCGATACGATAACCGACAGGGAGAAACGTGTTGAAACCCTGAATAAGGAAGGGATGGCCATTGAAAAGATGAGAGACACGTTTGATAACGCCCGGGGTATCAATGCTAGATTACAAATTGAGGTATTTGATAGAGGTGAACTGAAATGGAAACGCACTGGCCACCTTTGAAGTCTTTCATGATATCAAGGAAGTGGTTGTAGACATCTGGCTGATCGTGGAACTGGACTTTGACAGCATCAAGGTAGCTTAACGCATCTGTGACGTTGAGGGGTCGCTCCTGGGAAGGCTGAGTGGAGACTGGGAATGAACCCATAGTTGGGAGACGAGACCCTGGGCGAGAACCAGTGGGGGGAGGCATTTGGGAAGTGGATGGCTGGGGTTGTTCGAGTCGCGGAGATGGGTCGAGAGTGGGTGGCATACTTACGTCTCGAGTAGACTCGGGGTTAACCTCGGTGGCTGTAACAGCAGCAGGTGTAGGGTCCTGGTCTTGTTCAATTTCCTTGCCCTTGTCCATCTTCATTGCTACATCTTCGCTCGGTGCAGGTTGATCTGTTGGGTTCGGGGTTGGGCCAACTGGCTCATGTCCGACTTCATCAACATGCGGGACCGCATCATCACCCCCGGCCTTGATATCAGCAGTCTCGTCTTTCATATCGACGTCTGCGGCTGCCACATCTATCGACACCTCCGGAGCTGGTGGACTAGCGCCCCATCTCTCCAGTAAGGCCGACATCAGAGAACAAGATTTAACGGGGGTAAACTGTCACGACCAAGAAAACTACTTTCAAAAATTCACCTGACATTCAAATTTAACCCCTCCTGAATCCCATTTACAACTTCAGACCCCCATACCAACTTCAAGAGTCATATTCTTGTGTCCCAGGTCAATGCTAGTAATACATATATATCCACCATCGAACTAAATCACCGTTGTGTGCTAATTGGAGGTCCACTCGGAGATTATTCCCTCCGCTTATTTTGTCGGCTGGCTGGCCAGAATTATTTAATAATGGGTCTCAATGAAGTTCAAATTAGACATAATATATACAGCTGCCTATGTGACATATCCAACCTGGAACGAACTTTTTCTGCGTGGGGCATATGGTGTAGCTGGTTATCACATCCGCTTAGCATGGTGCTGAGTTGCGGGGGGTCTCCGGTTCGAGTCCGGATTTGTCCACACTTTTTGGTTTAGAACATGATTCTTTTGCTACCGCGTGGTTGGTCCCGGTCAGCCTTGACGTCGGGCATACTCATGGCACCCAACGCATTCACGATCAAGTGACTGCTCTTGATGCACAAAGTTAGTATACTACTGTAACTTGATCCTAGCACTTCAAGTTACTGCTGTTCTAACTTCTCTTACGCAGTCGATTTTCACATCGAATGCCATAGGAAAAAAGAATCTTTCCTGCTCGTCTCCCTGGTCATAACGCATTTCAATGGACCCTACTACTGCTGACTACTAATAGCATTCGGGTGTCTGAATCCTACCATGTGTGCTCTCATTGACCTCCTGATCAATGATGGTTACCTCACCAATCTTAATCAAGGGCGCAACGCTGATACTACTTCAAGAACCGACATATGTACAATCATATCGCAGCATGTGGTGAGTCTGGCGACCGAATTTACTACATAAGCCTTACTCCGTAATACATTCTTTTAGGTGCATCCCTCCTTACACGACTAACTATTATGTATGACAATTAGGATTTCTCTTATCTTCGAGCCTGCTGTCAAACCCACAACCCGAATAGTTAACTGCTTCCAACTTTTTGATTCAAGGTGGCGGTTATCATGCCGTCTTCAGATCTCTATCATTACACTGACACGAACCCTTCGAGACCCATTTGGGTCTCTTGAACTCTTCCATGCATTTACATTGCCATGAATGACTTGCTAACGCCTTTATGGTTATGTAACATCTCCTATAGGTACCTCCTTTAGTATGAGATTCCATCGCGCTCTTGCAGGGTCAACGTCAACGTTGATATTATAATCCGCAATGTCAGCATTTGCTATTGCGTATTATACCTTCCCTCATCCCCCACTTTCTGCGATGTCTGTGACGCAGTTCAGAGCCCGAAACATCCCCGCAACAAACGAGAAGTCGGATGATTTAGAAGAGCTCGGTCTCGAACAGTCCCCTGATTTTTCACCATCTTTAGAATCTGACCCGCCAGATGGCGGCTTTCAGGCATGGGCAACCGTTTTTGGGTGGTACGCCATTTCTCACATAAATACCGCTAGGCGCTCACCTCAGCTTCATAATAATACCTAGTTTCTTGATGCAGTTTTGTGGCTTCGGGTAGGTGATAGCTCATTTCGTTCGTGACATATCGGTTAGAGCAACATAACAGATACGTTTTGTCCTTCGGAGTCTATCAAGGTACCCATTAGTCGCGTGATTGATGTAACCGTTTGATAAACTGACCTGGAAGATTTTTACACGCGAATTTATCTGAGTAACTATCCACCGACTGCAATATCGTAAGCAAATTCACATATACTATATAGTTTGTGATCTCACTCAGCATCAGATGGATTGGTGGATTGGCCGCATTCCTTGGAGACGGTCTCTCCTTGGTCTCAGGCCCGTTGTACGATAGAGGATGGTTGTAAGTCAACATATGGTCTGACCAACTGGTTGGCCCTGATTGCCAGTAGCTATCATTTGATGATCGCGGGTTCGTTGCTCCAATCAGTATCCCTGTTCACGTTATCACTGGCGAAGCCTGGTCAGTTCTACCTAGTAAGTAGCCCCGCAGCTCGATCAACGAGTCACCTAAATATGTGTCTAGATTTTTACGGTTCAGGGTGTCCTCGCTGGAATTGGGGTCGGCCTGACATATAGTCCGACTATGACCCTCATCTCTCAGCATTTCTCCAAAAGACGCACGTTGGCAATGTCTCTCGTTTCGTCCGGTACAGCACTTGGTGTCATTGTACATCCGATCATGCTCAACCACCTGCTGAACGGACATATTGGATTTTCAAGAGGCGTCCTCGCCAGTGCAGGATTTGTCAGTTCCTTGTTGTTGGTCTCTTGCTTATCTATGCGCACGAGGGGACTTCCGACACCTTCCAGCGCCAGCTATAGCGATGCGGCACGAAAATGCTCTCGTGATGTTCTCTTTATTCTCGTTACTACGGCGTATGTTGTCTTTGCCATTGTACGAAATGATTCAAGCTTAGCGCCCAAAGTGCAACACTATTTGTATTTGGGTTCTATTTCCCTTCATTTTACTTCCAGTTGGATTCTGTCAAACATGGAATCAGCGTCAACTTCTCGTTCTACTCTGTGCGTTCTGGGTTATCCTCTGTATCATGGACTCAACCGGATGTAGCTTGTGATAATGAATGCTGCTTCATTCATTGGACGATGTACAGCAGGAGTAATTGCGTCGTACATGGGGGTGCTAAATCTGACTATCCTATCCACTGTCGCATGCAGTGCAGTTATCATATCCATGATAGCTCTGACTGACATGGCCAATGTGATTATCATTGGCGTCATGTATGGCTACTTTTCTGGAGTTTGTATGTTCCATACAGCCATTGTTGTAAATTGTTGTCACTGACTATCCAAGATATGTCGCTGCTGGTCCCGTTGCTCACTTTCTTGACGCCCGACCTGTCCGAGCTCGGGTGAGCTTCTTAGGCATTTTATAGACATGATTCGGCCTCGAACGTTGATAATAGGGCGCGAATGGGCATATCCTGGGCATTCATCTGTGTGTCTCCTACAGCTCTATTTCGGACTCGTGACTAAATGTGAATGATCAGCATTAGCTTGTTTGCTTAGTGAGTGGTGATTTCCTGTCTCTATTTCCCATTAAAGAAACGTATTTCAGGCGGCCCAATATCAGGAGCTCTTCTTTCATCTCAATATAGGTGGTTGATACCATCGCTCTTCAGTGGGGTGAGTAGTTATTCATAATACTAGTTCCTAGCGTCACGTTAAAAAATTGCCCTCTGCAACAGCTTATCAGTCTTGTCGGGAGTTTGATCTATGTGGTGGTGCGCTTTATAATATATCGCAGAGGATAAACGGAAGCCCTACATGAGAAATATTGTTGAGAAAGTCAACCCAATTTTTTCAAATGCTTACATCTGTATACAACTGCTATGTTAATCGAGTTGCAAGTATCATGCTCGTACCCACTGTTACTTCGAGCTCGGACTCGGAGGCGCACCACGAGGGAGTGTGATCAGCTGTTAAAACCGGCCAGCACGATTGTCAACAATGTATAACTTGGTATCTTGATGTCATCCACCCGCATGCGCCGCCGCAACTCCAAAGTATGTCGACATCGTTCAGATGCATACCTGCAGGGTGTAAATATAATTGTGGTTCCTCCTGTAGGCTTTGATCTCGACTCACCCGACCTCACCATCAATATGAGTCATATAATCATGCTTAGCTGCTTCTGGTTCGTGATGTCACCACTGAGCGTATTTGTAACAAGAGACCGGGTCTGCGCCCACGGCTCAACCCCCTTCCAAGGGTTCCTGTGAGTCGATGGTCTAAAATTGCAGCTCTGAATTTCAATAGGCACCACCGTAACCAACGATTCATTTCTGGTGCGAGGGAACAACAAAAAAGAAAATCTTCTGATAATTATTCTACAGACGGCACAACTGACGATGAGTCGGAACTGCAGAACGATGATCACTCCGAGGAAGTAGGTGAAGATGACAATTTGAGCTCCTTTCGATGGCGAGACATTCGTCACGGTCGGTGTTTTGACTCTGATCAGCTAATTGATTTACTCACGGACAAGGACTTGACACCTGTGTCGGAAGTGTTTCTACAGGACTCCGTTTCATTACGCTGGCAACATGAATTGGAGGAGTTCGCGGAGTTGCAGCATCCTTAGATTCGTCACTGGCAGGTCTTTCGGCAGATAAACGAATAAGCCGAATTATAGCGAGCGCCGAAGGATTGTTTCCAAAGGCTGCTGACTTACTATTTCAAAAGATGAGCCGGGGAGCGCGGAAATCACTTGTATTCTTAGAGTTCTACACAGACGCAAACATCGGGATCGTTGAGTTGGCTTTCTGATCGATGTATTTCACATACTCCTTCTGTTTATCCTCTGCGGTATATTATCAAGCGCATCACCACGTAGATCAAACTCCCGATAAGAGCGATAAACTTATTGCAGAGGGTAAGAATTTAGCATGCTAAGGCCAGGTACTATTACGACGAACTACTCACCCCATTGAATAGCGTTGGTATCAACCACCTATATTGAGATGAAAGCAAAGCGCCTGATATCGGGCCCCCTGAAAACATTGGTTCAGTGCCAAATAGAGACAGTAAAGCAACCACTCACCGATCAATCCACCAAATGCTAACAAATTAGCGCTTAGTCACGAGTTCCGAAATAGAGCTGCAGGAGACACACAAATGACTACCCAGGCTATGCCCATTCGCGCCCTGTATAGACGGTCGAGATAAGAGGCCAGACCGTGTGTATAAAAGAAGCTATGAAGCTATGAAACTCACCCAAGCTCAGACAAGTCGGGAGTCAAGAAAGTGATCAGCGGGACCAATAGCGAAACATCTTGGATAGTCAGTGCACAGCAATGTACGACAATGGCGGTATGAAACATACAAACTCCAGAAAAATAGCCATATATGACGCTTAAAACGGTAACGTTGGCTACGTCACTCAGAGCTATCATGGATATGATGAGTGCACTGCATGTAACAGCGGATACGATCGTCAGATTTAACACCCCCGTGTACGACGCAATTATTCCTGCTGTGCATCGTCCAATGAACGCGGCAGCATTCATTATCACAAGCTAAATCGAGCTGAGTCCATGACTCAAAGATAACGAAGAACGTACAGAGTAGAACGAGAATTCAACGCCAATCCCATGTTTGACAGAATCCAGCTGCAAATAAAACACAGGGAAATAGAACCCAATCACACATAATGTTGTCCTGTGTGCGCTAAGCTCGTGCTATTTCGCACGCATGGCAAAGATGACCCACCCCGTAGTCATGAGGATGAAGAGAATATCGCGAGAGCATTTTCGTGCCACAACTCTGTAGCTGGAGCCAGAAGGTGTTGGCAGTGCCCTCGTGCGCATAGATAAGCAAGAAATCAATAGCAATGAACTAACGAGGCCTGCACTGGCGAGGACACCTCTTGAAAATCCAACATCTCCGTTCAACAGGTTATTGAGCATGATCGGATGTACAATAGCACCAAGTGATGCACCGGACGCAACTAGAGCCATCGCCAATGTGCGTCTTTTGGAGAAATGTTGAGAGATGACTGTCATACTGGGAGCATACACCAGGCCCATCCCAATCCCAGCGAGGACGCCCTGAACCATCAAGACCTACCACACATTGAGGCGACTCGTCGATGAGGTTGCAGACTACTTACTAAGTAGAATTGACCAGGCTTCGCCAGTGATAACGTGAACAGGGACACTGATTGGAGCAACGATCCCGCAATCATCAAATGATAGCTATTTGGAATCAGAGCCAGCCAGCTGGCTGTGGGCATATGCTGACTTACAACCACCCCCTGTCGTACAGCCGGCCTGAGATCAAGGAGACACTGTCTCCCAGGAATGAGGTCAATGCACCGATCCATCTGATATTGACTGAGACGCCAAAGAAGAATATAGTTAAATTCACTTACGATATTGCACTCGGTGGATAGTCACTCAGATAAATTCGCGTGTAAAAGTCTTCCAATGCCGTCTGCCAATCGGCCACGATAAATGCGCGATTATTGCGTACCTTGATAGACTCCGAAAGAGAAAAGGTATCTGTTATATTGCTTAATCGATTCGTCACGAACGAAACGAGCTACCGCCTACCCGAAGGCGCAAAATTGCATCAAGAAACTAGGTATTTATTATGAAGCTGAGATGAGCAAGCTGGCCAGCAGTATTTAGGAAACGGCGTACCTCCCAAAAACTGTTGCCCATGCCTGAAAGTCGCCATCGGGAGGGTCAGATTCTAAAGATGTCGGTGAATTAGGCGACTGTTTAGGTCTCAGCTCTTCCAGTCCATCTGACTTCTTGTTTATCGCGAACACATTTAGGACTTTGGACTGCGGCACAGACATCGTAAGAAGTTGTGAACGAGGGACGAGTAAATGCTGAGATTATAGATTATAGCTGCAAGGGAGTAGCAACACGGGAATGCCAAACTACCAATGCATCCATGGAAGAATTCAAGGAACCCCGTTGGGTCTCGCGGGGGTCCACGTAGTTGTAATAATAGACACCTGACGGCATGATAATCGCTGCCTTCAATCAGGAAGTTGGAAGTAGTTAGCTGTTCGGCGTGGGCGTTTGATAACAAGTTCGCCCAGTCATGAGGGAATCAATACGGTTCTACCGGTACGGACAGATAGTGATTAATGCGCAAGGCGCAAATATACTTAAAGGAATGTAACAGAAAGTGAGCAAGGTTTAGTTGAAAATTCAGTCATCACATACTGCAATTGCACTGCGATATGCCCGTTCTTAAAGCAAAAGTAAATACATCAGCGTTAGATCCTTGAACATGGCTGCCTGGCGTGAGGTCACCGTCATCGGTATGTGAGTGATAACATGTCTGTAGCAATGAGTAATGAGCAAGCAATTCGGGTGTGGATCAGAGATGACACCGGCCTGATAATTGATTGAACACCGTAGAATTCTAGTCTCACCTGGCCAGACCTATAGATAGTCGTTCCTTCTAATGAAGAGTAGGATTTGGAGACCACGAATGTTGTCGGTACAAGTAGGGACCATTGAAATTCAACATGACCAGGTGGATGAGCACGAAAGTTACAATTCCTTGCCTCGCGTGTGAAAGTTGACTTCATGAGAAAGCTATGGAGCGTCAAAGCCAAGTTTAATTCGAATGGTAATTGTGCGGCATAAAGATACAAGGAAGAACTGTTGAATTAGTAAATCAACTGTAAATAAAAAGCCTGTTGTCTCTGCTAAATCAGACCATATAGCCTAGGTAGCCGGCTTAGCGCAGCTCGCTGTCAGGCCTCAAGCCATTATATTGTCTCACCATAAGCCGAAATGACAGCGAATACTAGCAGCTCGGTGATTGAGGAGAGGGACGAAGCTGGACGTGTATTTTACACTACTGTTCAAGTCGGTACTGACATCCAAGCTCGGAAGGTACAGTGGTGGCAAGCTTTCTCATTGCTTTACTTCATATCATAGCTTTCCCCAGATTGCTCAGGCTCGGGCCACTACTAAAGCGCCTCTGCGAACTCGCTCGTTCAGTGCAAAACCCTGGCAAACTCTGTGGCATACAGTCTCAGCAATCTTCCTACCGGCTGGATATCCCAACACAGTTACTCCTGGTACGTATTCCTAATCACGATGATAACATTTCATATGAACCTTCAGTCGAACGCACACCAAGATTATCTGCCGTCAGTAGTTCTACCGCTGCATTATGTGTTGTGGTCTCAAACGTGACCGCGTCTTCGTCTCAGCTACCAACTATACAATGATGTCCAGGAATTTTGCAGTTCTTTGTCGGGTTTACTCGCTTCTAGAGGCGCTCTTGAAGGTATGGTCTCGCCTTGGAGCAGCCTGTATAAACCGAATTGACTTCAATCGTCCAGGTTTTGGAGTTGGTGACGCGTCAGCATCAGCCACTCAGGCACTCCTTCTGACCGTGCTAAAGGACGTCTGTTCGCGTTTTACCAGTCGGTGCAGTCGCCTATCTGACTTCCCCTACCACTGATCGAGGTTCTTCTGCAGCCATAATAGGCGCTTATTACTTTGGCACATCACTCTACCCTGAGACGAAGACATTCCGCTTTCTCGCCGACGTGATCAATGACACCTCCATCGTGTTGGACACCATATCTCCGTATCTCACCACGATATCACTTTCCAGAGTATCCCCATATCTACCATCAGGATCGACTCTCCAAATTGTAGCCCTGTGTATGAGTGGAGCCATGAGATCTCTTTGTGGACTCGTCGCTGGCGGGTCAAAGGCAGCATTGACAGACCACTTCGCTTCGCCCGAGAACAGCAAGGGCGACGTAGGCGAGTTAAACGCCAAAGGCGCCAGTC
Source organism: Rhizopogon roseolus (assembly GCA_930272055.1). NCBI lineage: Eukaryota > Fungi > Basidiomycota > Agaricomycetes > Boletales > Rhizopogonaceae > Rhizopogon > Rhizopogon roseolus. Next base: position 62,963 of record CAKNEV010000068.1, read on the forward strand.
GTTCAACCGTTGTAGCTTTGACGGGCGTCTCAGTGAGTCCATGACCGCTTAAAAAAAGACATCACCTGACTCGTGCGATAGCTCGGGACACTCATCGTACCATATCTCACGACTCGCACGTCCACCTATACAGCCCTTTTAGTCCTCGTCGTTGGTCATCTTTTAGCCAATTATCTTGCTGTGCGGAGCGTGGTCCTCCGTTCGCTCAATAGGCAACGATCTGGTATCCTTTGGAGCACGTTTCGCAACTCGACGGGCGATGGACACTCTGGTATCCTCACTCCAAGGGAAGTTTCCAATCGAGAGATTATCCTAGGTGTTCCCAGCCGTATCCGTGATGCAGTGTCCAACCGGATCATCGGACACTGCTCATTGGGTGTCTCTGTACAGCATGCGATGACACTTTGCAATGCGTCACACGTTCTGGCGATGCTCCAGCACTTCCACGAAGAACCTTTTGTTCTCTTTGTAGCGGACCATAAGCCGTGGGGACAACAGGAACCCAGCATCCTGGTATGTTTCAAGGAGGGATACGACTCTCTGGACCAGTTGCGCGCTTGGCTGAATGCGCTCGAGATAGCGGCAACATGGAACGCCCAACCTAGCCCCACTATCAGCGAAATCGAGAACATCGTGGTCTCAGCACATGAAGCGCTGAAGAAGCAATTCTCTCATTTCATGCAGCGTCTGATGGAGGTTGGATGGAATATAGAAGAAGGTGCAATGATGATGGGGTCTCCGGGTAGTGTGATCATGGGTCAGGGACCGCCTGAGAACATGAAGGACGCATGACTTCTTTCAGACCAATAGAGGCGCTCAACAGCATTTGTTCTGTTAGCGCTTGGTACGACATCCCGACTATACCTGTATGCAATGCGATGATATTGGGACAGGGATGTGTTATCTAATTGACAGCATCTCAACCATTCTCCGCTTTATGGCGGTGTTACAAAGTACTTGCGAGCACATTTCTCGAGCGCTCGTGCTCCTTTATCTCCTCGGCTACGCTGCATTTGAATTGACCACTTCCCCCACTCCCACTTATACTGCGCTACAACAGAACTATAAGCTAACATGCCCGATCGCGTTGTAGAGCCTGGAACGCCCTCTGTCTATGAACAGTAGGTACTCTCATCACACACATACACGACCTCATTGCAGCCCAGGAAAGTCTATGTGAACATTGTGACAGAAAATGACGACGACTTTTCAGATGAAGAGTGTATGACACCACAAGATATCGACGACGAAGACAAGCACTCTCAGGCTCTGGACTCAGATGGGCGCAAAAATGCGGAGTACGTCTGTTTAACCTGGCGCGAATGTACAACTCAGGCATATCACCATTTTCCAGACGGTTCCCCCCGCGGGGCCCTCAAACCTCAACGCAAGCGGTCGTTCACGGGCAGCCGAAACCTACCAAGTCTACTGTTCAGCCTATCGTCCGGGGGTACGTGGTCCGTATTGTACCCAGAGCTGCCGTTTGATATTGTCCAAACATCTCAGGAAGACAAAGCATCCTCCTCCTAACTCCAAATCTAACAATGATGGAACTTCACCCCAGATAGCAACGTCAGGCTCATCCAAAGACAAGAAGCGCGGGTAAGGGAAATAATCACAGTTATTTCAGTTTCGAAGTATATGTCGTTGGCATAGTGGAAGAATGAAGCTTCAATTGATTTGGGTATATAAACTGACTCGCGTGGCGAACAATCATTCTTCTCTCACACAATGGATTGAAAGTCGGAACTCTTTTCAACTCTTTTACCAGGCCCCCGAAACCCAGAGTGTGAGTCTCTCGAATCTTTTGAAGTTTCGTTTTAGAGTGTATCAAGTTTTTCCCTGAAGACGAAGTCTTGAATTGGAATTTTTACTGTAAAGACTTGATCGAGATTGAAACGAGCTTCACGCGTCACGTGGGTTCGAACCGGGTTGTAAATCTCTAGCATTTCAAGTGACATAACGCTGTATTCAACTGCCATTATTTCCAAGAGGAAAAAAAAAAGATACTGTGCATCCTTCCATAAGTTAATCACACTTTCAAACCTCCCCACGACTCTTCCGCAAGGTTCAACTCGATTGCAAACTTCAAATCATCATCCATCATCTAAATCGGGGCTCCTGGATGTTCGGGGATGACGTGCCATGAGTGACTACTGTGGGGATCTCGTAATCAATGATAGAAGAGATGCAGACATCCTGAACGGGCTGAATCCCCTCCATAGATTCTGGGACAAACACAGGAGACACTTGTTTGTCCCGGACGGGCGGCGCGTGGATGGGCGCGGGAGTGACGATCTCAGAGAGAACTGGAGGAAGAATGAGGTGATGGGGAATCGTGCATTGGCGACGAACTTCAAGCAACGGGTAACAATGCTTCGTCTTCGAAGTCCCCTTCGAAGACACCCTGATCAATGGAACGTGAAGGTTTGCGGCGCTCTTCTTCCTCGCGGGAGAGCATCAAAGCATGCTCCACCGCCTCTACCTCCGAAAGTCCAAGCACGTCCGGCGTGGAATGTTGCTCGCTTTCGCGCGTTGTGATGGGTTGCGTATAAGCTTCCTCATGTTGCAGTTTACATAGGGATTCATCAATGTCCTTGTGCAAATCATATCGCTGCAAATGCCATCAGTCGCCAACTAACATACAGCAATTAAAACATGCATACGTTGTCCTTACGATACGTATTGTGGTCTCAAACTTGACCGCGCTTTCGTCTCAGCTGCCAACTATACAATGATGTCCAGAAATTTTGCAGCTCTTTATCGGGTTTACTCGCTTCTAGAGGCACTCTTGAAGGTATAGTTTACGCCTTGGGCCAGTTATAAACCGAATTGACTTCGATCATCGAGGTTTTGGAGTTGGCGAAGAATCAGCATCTGCCACTCAGGCACTCCTTCTGACAGTGCTAAAGAACGCCTGTTCGCGTTTTACCAGTCGGTCCAATCGTCTATCTCACTCCCCTCACCACTGATCAAGGTTCTTCTGCAGCCATAATAGGTGCTTATTACTTTGGCACATCGCTACATCCTGAGACGAAGACATTCCGCTTTCTCGCCGACGTGATCCATGACACCTCCATCTTGTTGGACACTATGTCCCCGTATCTCACCACGATATCGCTTTCCAGAGTATCCCCATATCTACCATCAGGATCGACTCTCCAAATTATAGCCTTGTGTATGAGTGGAGCCATGAGATCTTTTTGTGAACTCGTCGCTGGCGGATCAAAGGCAGCATTGACAGACCATTTCGCTTCCCCTGAGAACAGCAAGGGCGACGTAGGCGAGTTAAATGCCAAAGGCGCAAGTCGTTCAACTGTTGAAGCTTTGACAGATCTTAGTAAGTCCATGACCGCTTAAAAAAGTCATCATCTGACTCGTGCGATAGCTCGGGACACTCATCGTACCATATCTCACGACCCGCACGTCCACTATACACCCCTTTTAGCCTCGTCGCTGGCCATCTTTTAGCCAATTATCTTGCTGTGCGGAGCGTGGTCCTCCGATCGCTCAATAGGCAACGATCTGGTATCCTTTGGAGCATGTTTCGCAATTCGACGGGCGATGGACACTTTGATGTCCTCACTCCAAGGGAAGTATCCAATCGAGAGATAATCTTAGGTGTTCCCAGCCGCATCCGTGATGCAGTGTCCAACCGGATAATCGGACATTGCTCATTGGGTGTCTCTGTACAGCATGCGATGACATTTTGCAATGCGTCGCATGTTCTGGCGATGCTCCAGCACTTCCAGAAAGAACCCTTTGTTATCTTTGTAGCACACCATAAGTCGTGGGGACAACAGGAACCCAGCATCCTGGTATGTTTCAAGGAGGGATACGACTCTCTGGACCAGTTGCGCGCTTGGCTGAATGCGCTCGAGATAGCGGCAACATGGAAACCTATCCCCACTATCAGCGAAGTCGAGAACATCGTGGTCTCAGCACATGAGGCGCTGAAGAAGCAATTCTCTCGCTTCATGCAGCGTCTGATGGAGGTTGGATGGAATATAGAGAAGGTGCAATGATGATGGGCTCTCCGGGTAGTGTGATCATGGGTCAGGGACCGCCTGAGAACATGAAGGGTGCGTGACTTCTTTCAGACCAATAGAGACGCTCAACGGCATTTGTTCAGTTAGCGCTTGGTACGACATCCCGACCACACCTGTGTGCAATGCGATGATATTGGGACAGGGATATGTTATCTGATTGACAGCATCTCAGCCATTCTCCGCTTTATGGCAGTGTTACAAAGTACTTGCGAGCACATTTCTCGAGCGCTCGTGCTCCTTTATCTACTCTACGCTGCATTTGAACTGACCACTTCCCCCACTCCCACTTGTACCGCGCTACAACAGATCTATAAGCTATCGTGTCCGATGACGTTGAAGAGCCTGGAACGCCCTCTGTCTATGAACAGTAGGTACTCTCATCACACACATACACGACCTCATTGCAGCACAGGGAAGACCATGTGAACATTGTGAAAGAAGTTGATGACGAGTTTTCAGATGAAGAGTGTATGACACCGCAAGATACCGATGACGAAGACGGGCGCAAAGATGCGGAGTACGTCTGTTTAATCTGGTGCGAATGTACAACTCAGGTGTATCACCATTTTCTAGACCCTTCTCCCGGCGGAGCCCTCAAGATTTAACGCAAGCGTCTGGTCATAAGAAACCTATCAACTCTGCTGGTAAGCCTCTCATCCGGGGGTACGTGGCCTGTATTGTACCCAGAGCTGCCATTTGATATGGTTCAAATATCCCAGGGGTACAACACATCCTCCTCGCAACCCGAAGCCTAACAATTATGGAACTTCACCCCAGATTGCAACGTCAGGCTCATCCAAAGACAAGAAGCGCGAGCAAGGGAAATAATCACAATTATTTCAGTTTCGAAGTATATGTCGTTGGCATAGTGGAAGAATGAAGCTTCAGTTGTTGTTGCGTATATAAACTGACTAGTGCATGGATCAATTTCATCTACGAATGACAGGAAGTGCATGTTTTGGGTTATGGATAGCTCGTTCGAACGTCGATTACCGCTCTTCCCGAAACCTTCAAGCTCGCTGTGGGACCTAGGTGACAACGTGTTTTAATGTATTCTTTCATATATGCCATTCAATCACACTAAGTTCGGTATTGTAAGCTGTAATGATACCAAGTTGTGTATATAAACATGTTTTGAGAGCTACAGAGGTACATTAGGCTCCCTGACCTTGTTAAGAGCCCCAGAGCATTGCTCAAAGTTAATGAGTTCGAAGAAAAAAGCTTACCGGAAACAAGAGAGGGCAAGACCTAGTCGTGCAACTCGCATCATGTCGCCTTGATCATACAATTTACTTTACCAGCATGAGTGGCATATTCTAGACATACAAGAGTCCCAAGTACATCAATGAATCTGACTCTACAAGGTTCGTGCAAACGGCGAGCAAATAGTAATTGCTTGATGCTAAACCAGATCTAAGGGAATATGTAGGATGGAAATGCTAAAGGTATTCGGGCGAAAGCACGCAGTGCTTCCCGGTCCCGCAGGGGAGATCTGCCTAAGAGAGAAGGTGAGCTGCGAGGGCGGGAGGGCCGTCTCGCTGAGGATGTGCGTTTCGGGGTGCTGGGGGACCCAGATGGTCAAGGTTGAATCAGTCCTTGATGAAATTGCGAGAGGAGGGCGGGGGAAATGAACATCGAGCACCATTACATAAGAGAGTGATCAGAACAAGAGATGCCGCAACTTGGGTTGAGGTTGTAAGGATTACCAATCGTCTACTGCCGAAACATGCCGATACTCGTTCCATTGCAAGTTGCAACCACAACGTTCGCGCATTCACGACCATCTATCAAGGTTCAACGTTCAACGTTCAAGCACGATACCCGACCCCTTCATTAGTACCTACCTTTTCAATTCGTATTGTCTCTCGTTACTCTGTCAAATACAACGCCACTCCCTTCAGCTACACTTTTACCGATCAAAGCCACTTGGCTTTAGCTATACCCAGACCTGTTATTCCTCACAGTGTAAGTAGTACATGCACAGTCCTTACTAAATTGAATAATCATCAGAGCCACCGTTATACTTCCATCGAATCGAATCAAACAAACAACACATCCACTATCTTTGCGCCAACCAAGCAACGCATCCACTTTCCTTCACAAGGTAACAACGCTTAAGAACTAAGTTCCTCCTTATTTGTGAACTAACGCTCCTTACAATCACCGTACTCATCATCCGTCCTCCTAGACTTATCACTATTCCTTCCCATCAAGCGGTCCGACTGTCCCCTTTTGCACTCATATCTTCCCAGCTACGCATGTCGTAGTGAACCTACAGAGCGTACCGGGCAGGGACCTGCACATCTTGCGAGAGCCCAGAGTTGTGACCCAGATGCGAACCCGTTTATCTCGGATAGGTGCATCTGTTACCACTCAGATGATAGTGTGTTTCCTTCTCTTGCTGTACACCTAAAACACACAATTCGAAGCTAATGCCTGTCGCACGCCTACATTTTATTTAGCACTCGAGTTGAGTCGTCATGCATCATGCCTGACTAAATCGATGTCTTCATAATGCAGCGCAAGGCTCTAAATCATGCTCTGGCTTCTCTTTCCTGATATATCAACCACGGCCACAACCACCAACCGAGTGCCATCTACTTATCACTGCGCTAGCAAGAATGCGAATGCGGCAAAGGGCTGCGATCGAGTTAGCATCCCGTCTATTACTTGTTACATATATTCACAACTTCGGCGGCCTTGACAAAAAGACCCCGACGTCGTATGGACAAATTTTTCGTAGTGGCCATTAATCTTGTAGTACTATACACTATGTAATTTATATATATGAAAGAATAAATTAAAACACATTGTCACCTAGGTCCCACAGCAAGCTTGAAGGTTTTGGGAAGAGCGGTAATTGACGTTCGAACGAGGGATGTAAGTTATCCATAACCCAAACATGCACTTCCCGTCATTCGTAGTACTTTCAAATCCAAAAATGAAATTGATCCATGCACTTCTCGCCATTCGTAATTCGTACATAGTTACATGTAATAAATTTTGTTTGTTCATATGTTGTTTGTGGATTCAATTTTTGGCCTTCAAGCTTCAAGTACGCGCCTTGTTTTGAAATTCGAAGTTGCCTCTGCACAAAGGATTCGTAACTGGTTCGATGGTTGGAAAAAGGTCTGCTTCTCCTTTAGTCGACCCTCGCTCCTCAGTGATGCAAGAAATGACTCCTCGAGCTGGTGACCAAACCGACCAGGAAGACTCGAATCCTCAGACTGGTCTTACTCCAAAAACCCGCGTCAAACGTGCCAGAAAACGACTTAGAGAAAGGAAAGATGATGCCAGACCTTCAAAGAAGACGCGGACGACTTGATTTAATGCCGACCATGAACTTGGACATTTTATTTCATGTCAGACGCAAGCGTACGACTTTCCATACAAAACTGATGAACAGGTCCATATAGATCCTCGGTTTCCTCCATCCGATGGATCTTTTAAATCTCTCCCGGACTACCAAGGATTTTCGGAATTTATTGTTGCACCCGTCATCTGCTACTGCATGGAAAGCTGCCCGCCTACAAGTAGAAGACCTTCCGGATTGTCCACCAGATATGAGTGAGCCACAATATGCACACCTCCTTTTTTACCCTCGTTGTCATGTGCGGAAAGCTTTGTTGAAATACTCCCAGTCCCACTCCCAGTCGCTGACCGGTTCTTTAGGATTGTGATAGACTTGTCCGCAATGCTTCTTGGGAATTTCGGGCACGGTACTGCGCGAAATGCTTCGCTTCAAAGTGGGTTACGTTGGTTGCAGACTCAGCTTTTGAATTGACGTCTGTGTAGCACTATTGACAAGGACGGCCAGGGGTCACGGGGTCACGTCCAGTGCAGGGATTTTTTATTTCAGAATTACCTACCCTCGGTCCTTTCGCTCGAACGCGGTAGACGAACTTATGTTTTGTGTCGCGGGTCGGAATCTTACAGTGCTTCAGGAAGATACAAGCCAAAGTTCCTCAGGAAGGCACTCGAAGAATTGCTAGTTGAGTACTCGAAGACGCCACAAGACGAGAGGGCAGCTTTACTTCATAAAAAGCGAATGCATGTTCTTGATGTTGAGCAAGTACGTTGGACTGCTTATTCACCCGGGTTGTACTAATAAGGTCTTCGTTCTAGCATACAATGAAATGCCGCATCTGGTCACTATCGGTGGCATTATCACGCAAAGCTGAACTTGAAGATATGAGATTGAAACGCAAGGACGCGTGTGTCAGACACTTTTTTTGGGTATGCTTCAGTATTGACTGATGTGTACCTTAGTATCATTGTTCGCCTTAATGAAGCAGGATACAAGCCCGAGTTGGACTATGTAGACATTTTCTGGTTGCTAGAGCAAGCGAAGGAGATGTTCTGGGCCAAGGCCCTTACTTCGAAAGGTAAGTGCGTTGTCGAATAGTTAGAATAGGTATTCATCTCCTAACTGCCAGAATGGGAGCGTATTGGCCCAGATTTAATCGCAAAGCTAAATCTAGTCAGGGTTCATCGCTTAGAGGATAGGATTTACGGTCCCAGGCGCGAGATTTTGATGGTTGAATACAAGAAGTACCTCCAGCAACCGCCTCCCTCCGGCGCTGCATTCGACTTGATGCCACATGCTCCTGATATCGCCGAGTTCGCCCCCTTCAGAAATATTATCACGTCACCTGAGTCAATGACAATCACTGCATCTTCATTCACTTCTGCTTTTCAGCAACTTCCGCATTTCATACCCTCTTGGAGGGCCAAGATTGACGATGAATTTATGGACCAGATTCGCGTCCTGGAAACCGATGACAATTGTGGAAAACAGAGCGGTCCAGATATTCTCCAACTTGCGACTGCTGTATTCAGGATGCGGTGCAATCGTGATCATCGTCTACTCATGTATCCCGAAGTGCTCTCGTGGCCTGGATTCTTTTCCTCTTCTCAACTTGTTTTGTATAGTCGCTTAATGCCTGTTCCTCAACTACGAATGAAACAGTTCGGATGCCAGACATGGTCCGCAAGTCGGGATAGATATCCTTATACGTCCAAAATCAGCGTGTTTGAGGGGGCCGCGGCTGTTGTTCGGGCCACGGGCTTAGACCTAAGGACTGCGCGTCGAGAGGATATGGATAGACTGGATGCTCGGCTGGCATGCGACTCGTGTTCCTCGCCGGGCAGGAAGGTAATCATGAGATGGGATATGGCGGTAAATGACAATTTCGAGCATTGGTGACCATGCTCATGTCATGACAGATTATCCACAGCTACCGCTTGCATGGATTTGAGGAGGTTTCGTGGACACTGATAGAGGGGGATGACTTAGTCAATGTCAAAAATTATGAGCGCGAGACAAGGCCACATGCTCTACACGAGCGTGCTATTGCGTATTGCGCCTTGTGCCAGCATCACATTCGTGATGCACGATCACTGCCTCACATCCTGGATCATTTGACTACCATGTATGCTTTTTTTTCGCTGACTTGGGTGTATGTTCGTACTCTAACACCCTTAATAGTCATGGAATTCCCTCAAATAAGGCCGAACAAGGTAAACATTACATTCCCGACTGTAATTCGACACCCGTGATAGCTGTGTGTCTAGAGTATGAGGGAAAGGTATCAATGCACGTGGACAAGAAGACACCTGTGTTCTGCAATGGAACAGAACTTCTTGATGGCGCCAATTATTCTGTGTAGTAGTCCTACCCTCTACTTAACAGAATGTAACGCAATGAACATGCTTCGAATAATGCATCGTAGTACAATATGTACTGTGGTCTGAACTTCGACCTGAGTAAGTCCATGACCGTTTAAAAAAAAACACCACCTGACTTGCGCGGTAGCTAGGGACACTCATCGTACCATATCTCACGACCCGCACGTCCACCTATACAACTCTTTTAGTCCTCGTCGTTGGCCATCTTTTAGCCAGTTATCTCTGGCATCCAATCGCTCAATAGGCAGCGATCTGGTATCCTTTGAAGCATTTTTTACAACTCGACGGGCGATGGACACTCTGGTGTTCTCACTCCAAGGGAAGTATCCAATCGAGAGATAATCTAGGTGTTCCCAACCGCATCCGTGATGCAGTGCCCAACCGGATCATCAGACACTGTTCATTGGGTGTATCTGTACAGCATACAATGACACTTTGCAATGCGTCGCATGTTCTGGCGATGCTCCAGCACTTCCAGGAAGAGAACTAGCGGACTATATGCCGTGGGGACAACAGGAACTCAGCATCCTGGTATGTTTCAAGGAGGGATACGATTCTCTGGACCAGTTGCGCGCCTGGCTGAATGCGCTCGAGATAGCGGCAACACGGAACGCCCAGCCTAGTCCCACTATCAGCAGAACATCGTGATCTCAGCACATGAGGCGCTGAAGAAGCAATTCTCTCATTTCATGCAGCGTCTAATGGATGTTGAATGGAATACTGAAGAAGGCACGGTGATTATGGGGTCTCCGGGTAATGTGATCATGGGTCAGGGACCGCCTGAGAACATGAAAGATGCATGACCTCTTTCAGACCAATAGAGACGCTCAACGGGATCTGTTCAGGCAGCGCTTGGTACGATATCCTACCCATACCTGTGTATAATGCGATGGTATTGGGAGAGCATGTGTTATCTAATTGACAGCATCTCAGCCATACTCCGCTTTATGGCGGTGATACAAAGTACTTGCGGGCACATTGCTCAAGCGCTCATGCTCCTTTATCTATTCGGCTGCGTCGCGCTTGAACTGACCACCACTCCCACTACCACTTATACTACACGACAACAGAACTATAAGCCTAACATGTCCGATCGCGTTGAAGTGCCTGGAACGTTCTCTGTCTATGAACAGTAGGTACTTTCATCGCACACATACACGACCTCATTGCAGTACAGGAAAGACTATGTGAACAATGTGAAAAAAGATGATGACGAATTTTCAGATGAAGAGTGTATGACACCGCAAGATACCGATGACGAAGACGGGCGCAAAAATGCGGAGTACGTCTGTTCAATCTGGCGCGAATGCACAACTCAGGTGTATCATCATTTTCTAGACGGTTCCCCCCGCGGGGCACTCAGACAGCGACGAAAGTCAAAGTTCATAAGCCGCTGAATCCTAACAAGCCTCCTGTTCAGCCTAACGTCCGGGGGTACGTGGCCTGTATTGTACCCAGAGCTGCCGTTTGATATGGTTCAAATATCTCAGGCCTACAACGCATGTTTCTCGTGACCTCAAGCCTGACAAATATGCCACTTCATCCCAGAAAGCATCGCCAGGCTCCTCCAAAGATAAGAAGAACAAGTGAGGGAAATAATCACAATTATTTCTGTTTTGAAGAATATGTCATTGGCATAGTGGAAGAATGAAGTTGAGGTGTTGTTGTGTATATATAAACCGACTCGCGTGGCGAGCAAACATCCTCCTTTTTCACACAATGAGATGAAAGTCGAAGCTCTTTTCAATTCTTTTACCAGGCCCCTGAAACACGAAGTGTGAGTCTCGAATCTTTTTTTGCCCTGAAGTCGAAGTCTTGCATTGAAATTTTTACCCTAGTTCCTTTACATAAAGACTCGAATATTGATCGAGATTGAAACGAGTTGAGTATTGGATCATGTAAGAAATATTGAGTTCTCTGGTCTTCTTTGAACTTCATGCGTCACGGTTCGAACTCGGTTGTAAATCTTCAGCATTTGAAGTGACATATGCTGCATTCAACTACCATTATTTCAAAGAGTAAATAAAAAAATGACACTGTGTATCCGTCCATGAGTTGATCGCACTTTCAAACCTCCCCACGACTACCTTCCGGAATCCGCAAGCCTCAACTCAATCACAAACTTCAAACTCATCCATCTTATCTAAATCAGGGGCTCCTGGATGTTCTCCCTCGGATCGCGTATCACGTTTGTCCACGCTCGCAGAAGGTAGCGAGACACCAGACATTCTCAAGGTAGGCGTGTCAATATACGGCGAAGAACTGTTAACAGCCATGAGACGAAGGTATTGAACATAAAGGCGTGTTTCACGCAGAGCGGGCAATCTGAACTGCCAGGGATCGACTTGCCGGATGAAGAAGAAAGGCCAGAGCTAATCAAAGGAAAGTGCTCGTTTTGGGATGACGTGCCATGAGTAAGAGTCCTAAACGTTGGACTTGTAAAATTTTCGCACAGACTAGTACGTCGATAAGTGCATTGACCATCAGGCATTTCAACTTGCCCAATGATGAAATAATCTTCCAACGCATGTTTTAGCTTGTCTCATATGTCCTCGTTGGAAATATAAAGTTGAGGCGCTATTCAAAATTTGCAGTACTCATTTGAAGTGAAGTACAAAAATAAGACGAAACTCCACATATCGTCCCTCTCAATCAACACCTTCACCGTATTGGACGATCTGACTCACCGCACTGCCCCATCTGCCCAGGAGTAGATGAAACCATCCATCATTACCTCTTCGACTGCCCACAATACAATCGTGAACGACACTTCCTATCCAACATGCTGCGACGCCAAGACACATCCATCACACACATCCTCACCTCCCCGGATGCAACAGAACCGCTAATGCGATACATTAATAGCTCAGGAAGATTCAGACCAACATTTGGTGAGATCTCGGAAAACCAATGATATATACCCTCACTCGCTGCGTTACATACCACAGGCATATAATGTAAGATCAGAAAACGACACATATCACATGTACCATCCAACCCAGAACACTCCAACTTCGGAACCAGAGGGAAGGACCCTCGCTGGACGAGAGTCGTCGTAGGAATAGAGGAAGAGGAGAGAAAGAGATTAGAGATTAACCCTCCCCGCAAGACTCGAAGACAACGGACATAGTTCATATCCAGTACCCCATGCAACGCCCCAAACCACCACACTCACTCACTTCACACCACGATCATTCCCACTGTATGAAGTCAGCGTCGGCATTTGCCCGACACCATGCTGACGGAGTACGTGTCATCACCACAGTTTACGATAGATTATTTACCTACAACTACGATAGCTAATCGGGAGTAAGCCCCCCGCCACCAGGGCTATGTCCAACATAGGGTCTACGACCCCAATGGACAATAAATCTGAATTAAAAAAAAAAAAAAAAAAAAAAAAACTCCACATATATCACAATGAACCTCTTACTAAATACTACAGCAAACAAAACTCCAAGAAAGAAAGTCAACGAAACCCTCAATAAATACCTTGCTAGAGTAAACTCCAAAAAAAAATGCATGCAAGACTCCAGAACATCGAAAATTTTGATACGTGCGAACGCTTCTCGGCTACACGACCCTACCAGCTGAAATTTGTATGCGCTCCTTGAAAGCAATGCGAGTCATGGCAACTACTTCATCGGAGTGTGTGACGAGGGTAGCATGATACTCTCGAACTCCAAGGATGAGGCGTGGTCCCAGTATAAACAACCCTATGACTCGAATAAATTGGCCAATTCCAATGAAGACATCATTTGTCGCTGAATTCGACTTCTGTTGGAATAGTGAGGATTTATCAGATGTAGACTCGGATACCAATCATATGTTGGCATACATAGATGTTCGAAGATAACTGGCTGATCTGAAAGGAGGAGACAGCAACAAAACTAAAGTGGAGCTTGAGCAGTAAAAAATACTTGCATTGAAATCATGAACGAACCTTGTGAAGTAAAACAAATGAGTCTTCACTAATATCGTGTAACAGTTCCCGACAGTCCATCTTGTTGATGGTCCTTGCAATTCGCGGAAGCGCTTTACAGCAATCCAGAGTGTGAAACACAGTGCGAGGATCTCCCTTGCAGTGGGCAATACCCAGGCGATCCCGAGTAATTGTCGGGCATCTTCCAGATAGTTATAACTACACATATGAGCGCCGGATAAGACATACTCTTCTAATATGTGTATCATAAGCCTGGTGTTCAAGTTTTGAGTATGGAAGCTTACCAACTGAGATATACCCAGAACTCAGAAACGCGCCGATTACTCCGCATGCAATCTCGATAGGCAGGAAGGTTACAACGAGGATGATCAATACCTGTCTGGATTGCCGATACATGGCATATAATCGGGAAATAATGATGACTAGGATCATACATCAGTCAAGTCGATATCACTGTGATACGTACTGTAGCTCACCACCCAACATGGCTTCTACGATGACGCCAATCCAATTTTCGATCAAGTAGAAGATAGTGCCTGAAACACAGTTGGTGGTGAGCCTCTCATGAGCCCGAGTCAATATTTCGAACGCACAACTGGTACGATCATTACTTATACCAACAAAGTAGCCAATGGTATCACTCACCCCTACATAGGAGCGCAGTCAGTTAAAAGAGAAGGCGACTGTGGCACAGGGTACTCACTGCATCTGTCAGCCGGACAGATGGGAGATATTCTGCATGCCGCTGCTCAGAAGACGTAACTCTAATCTATATGACACATACGCAGCATAACGGCACTGCCAATCGTAAAATGACTTATCAGCATATTATGTGGAAATTGTAGTCCTGCAAACATACACTGTGAATATTGCTCCACTATATCGCACCTAGTACATTTTCAAGTCAGCATATTAATGCTAGCTTTAAACAACCGCAAGTCATTCACACAGAGGTATAGGATAGTCATGAAAGACCAGCGATGCCTCTGCTCCGAATGGGATGCATTAGTATTCAGCCGTCCGCTTGACGTAAATACACCCACCCAGACCAACCCAACCTATAGAACCATCATTAGTGAGATGACTGCTCCGGAATTCATATTAGCCTACTTCTTGTCCAAATGTCAGTGCTGGAGAGTTGTATAGGAACTCCGTCAATAATAAGCATTATTATCGTGCCAATATCGTGCGCACCCCAATCGTATGCCACCACAGTCAAACATGCAGCTGCGAAGAGGTATCAACGATTGCATGAGATGGCTTTCTCTCCACGAACCTGCGAAATAGCTGTCTAGAAGGGCTTCACCGATTAACGGTCGAAAACTTGGATCATTTGAGACTATGGTCATCTTCAAGGAATTGATGTCAGTGAGTACTAGGGAGGTTTGGTCGACGTACAACGATGGCATTATTTACCTCGAGATATGTTGTAAACCGACTCATCATCAAACTTTACGTGAGCTTACGTCAATGTAAGACAACCAGTGGAGATAATCACTAGATAATCACCGAACTTATCAGGCAATGCCACCCGGTCCTTGATTGATGGAATTGGTGTATCCAATGAGGGAAGTACAGTTGCGGACAATCAAAGTCATCCAATTTAATAGCGCCTTACGGTGGCCTTTTGGTGTAAAACTGACGGCAGATTTGGACTCAGGATGCAAAAATACGTCTAAAAACAGTCCTTTCAACCTTTTCCCACGATGTTTTTGGCCCGCCAAATTTTTTGGGTGGTTCAAACGAAATTATTGTGTACCTATACTAATCTATGACGGATAGTACAGCCTCAATAGCCATCATAGCCGCTGCGAGACTGTTCGGTGCTGTTTCTGCATGCGCACTGCCCATTCCACTGCCTTACCTGTCAAGCCTAACCTATATGCACTCAGGAAACAATATGAACGGTTGATGAAATGTCGGATAACCTCAATAGGGCAGGCATCGAGAACCTCAAATGCAGCTTTCTTTGCCCCGTTGACATTTCGCTTCGATATCAGTCTGTATTGGTACTTGCACCAGCCCCAGTACTAAACAATGGATTGAATTTTCGAGTAAGAAACGGTTAAGATGCCACATAGTGTGGTTAGTAATCACCATTTCGATAGGATTGAGCTCACAGTGAAATTTAGGGAGGAATATACATTCATGACCAGCGTCTCGGATGAGCGTTTCAAGCATCGAGGTTTGGCAGCAGAAGTCATCCATGCCATGCAGCAGCCTGTGCTTTCAAAAGGACAGACTGGAGCACATTTAGCATGCAAGCCTTGAACATTGAAGCCACACTCAGGCTCCCCGAGAACTGATCTTTTTGCTCACCGCTAGGTGTCATCATTTTCTGTACAAGTCCACATTTTGTTGGATCCAGGTTTGAATCAGGAATGATGGTATCACGTTTGCGCTGCTTCCCACCGTCTGACTTGTTCATCTCAATTCCGAGTCGGCAGGGCATCTGAAATCACAGGCAGCTGACCACCATGAGTGGTAGATAAAGCTTCACGTGGAAGAGGGTTGTTTTATGGTTGCGGAGGCCAGAGGTGTTCCTCTGCTTCTTTGGACGGCCTCTGGGCATGGGTGGCTGAGGTTCAAGTGGTCAGTTATGCACTTTTTTTCTCACACAAAACTAAGGTTATGATTAGTTCCGAAACTACTGTAGAAGCATTGAAAATCAGCGCCGAAGTCATTTATGATCAGTGCTAGTTACTGTGAATTTATGTAATTGACAATTTATGAAATTCATCGCCAGGTATTAGTGAATTCAAGTACATAACCAAAGATTCAGATCTAATTGACAGCATCTCAGCCATGCTTGCTTTTATGGCAGTACTTCTTACAAAGTACTTGCGAGCACATTGCTCGAGCGTTCACCTCAGGCAGCACTTTTCGGTGTCAATAAGGGTCTTTCAGACGGGTTTTCTATGTTATGGGAAACCTATCTGCATGACCCCACCTCCCTCCCATTTAAAAATAAACTCGCATCTACGTTATTCCAGTACCTTAATATAATGTTCGCAAGGGCGCACTGAGGCTTAGAACACGATTTCAAGAGAATCGCGGTAGGTACTATGTAGAATAAGTGGTTGATACGAGTCTAATTTTAGATTGGAGGGAGGTCGGGTCTTGCAGATAGGTTTCCCATAAGTTAATAACACCCATCTGAAAGACCCTTATAAGTTATTGATGCCAAAAAGTGCTGCCAAGGGTGCGAGCGCTCGTGCTCCTTTATCTACTCGGCTGCGCTGTGCTTGACCACTTCTCCTACTCCCACCTATACTGTGTGACAACAGATCTATAAGCTAACATGCTCTCGGGCTCAGGACTCAGATAATGAGGAGTGCGTTTATTCAATCTGGCATGAATGCAAAACTCAGATGTATGTATCGCCATTCACTAGATGCCTCCCCGTGCGGGCCATTCAAGTGGTGACGGAAGCGACCGCTCGTAACCCGCGGAAAAAAAAGTCTCCTGTTGATGCTGTCGTCGGGGGGTACGTGATCTGTATGGGCTGCCATTTGATATGGTTCCAATATCTCAGGGGTACAACGCATGCTCCTCGCGATCCCAACCCCAATAAATATAGGACTTCATCCCAGAATGCATCGTCAGGCTCATCCAAAGACAAGAAGAGCAAGGGAGGGAAGTAATCACGATCGATTGTTTCGAAGTATTCGTCGGTAGTGGAAGAATGAAACTTCACTGTCCAGGTGTTGTTGCGTATATAAACTGAATCGTGTAGCGACAAACATCCACCTCTCACACACAATGAGTTGGAAGTCGGAAAGAAAATTATTATTATATGCTGGAGAAGTATATATCCTAACTTCTGGCGGACAACTCCTGGAGCTTACCAAAAATACCGTGCTCCGATTCAAGTCTTTCTTCAGATGCATCGGAAGTCCTGGTCCAGTGGCTGGAGTCCTTTGTCATACTAGTAGCACATAGGACGCTAAGAAATGACGATAAATCCCGATCGCACTGGACATGGACAAGTGCTCGTTCGGGGACGACGTGCCATGAGTGACTACTGGTAAAGACCTCGTAGCTGTAGCCTCCATAGGTTCCGGGACAAATACAGGAGATACTTGTATTTTCTCGTTTGACGCCAGACGGGCGGCGCGTGGATGGGGGCGCGGGAGTGATGATCGCAGAGAGAACTCGAGGAAGAATGAGGTGATGGGAAATCGTGCATTGGCGACGAACTTGAAGCAACGGGTAACAATACTTCGTCTTCGAAGTCCCTCTCGTGGACACCCTAGTCGGTGGGGCGTGAAGGTCTGCGGCGCTCTTCTTCCTCACGGGAGAGCATTAAAGCATGCTCCACCGCCTCTACCTCCGAAAGTCCAAGCACGTCCAGTGTGGAATGTTGCTCGCGTTCTCGCATTGTGGTGCGCTGCGTATAAGCTTTTCCTTGTTCCAGTTCACATCGGGATTCATTAATGTCCTTGTGCAAATCATATCGCTGCAAATTCCGTCAGTCGACAACTAACATACAGCAATTCAAACATGCATACGTTGTCCTCACGAAAGTAGGTTCTTCTTCGCACGAGTATGTTTGCCCTTGCGCAGAGCGTCGCGAATGTGCACTGCGCCTATTTTCCACGACATCACCCTGTTGCCAACAACAATGATTAAATGCTCTTTGGCAACCACGATGCTGCTGACGCTGCCGACTTCGCGACCCGGTACTGCATGAGGGATAGGAAAGGAAAAGAGCCTAAGACGCTCGAAGGTGAGGGCATCCCATATGATTGTGGTCCCAGATGCAAAGCCCGAGGCAAGGACAGGCGAGCTCCAAGCAAGCGCAGTCACCGCGCCATCTTCGTCAGCCTCGCATCTATGAGCAGGCGTGACGGAAGAAGATGTTTGGGGGGCATCCCAGTCGTAAATGCAAACGGAACCGAGCTGACTACCAGTGATCACGACATTGCAATTATCTGGCTGAGCTGCAAAGACAGATTCCACGATAGAGTTGTTGCCGAGTGAAGGATCACCAAAAGTGGTGATTTTATAAGTGCCGGATGTAAGGTCAAATATGATGCGATAAAAGAACGGATGGTCGGAGTACCCGATAAGCAGTGCTGCTGTCATCTGCGAGCGACGGCGGACACACAACACACTTGGCTTTGGCTCGACTGCGTCCTTGGGGAATAAGTCCTCCTTTGGGATGGGCGACAAGATGCGATGTTGCGTGAATGATGTCGGAGTGAAAATGTCATCTGAAAGGGATTGTGTGGACAATGACCACAGGATGATGTCGCCGCTATTCAAAGCGCCAATGATGATGCCATCCGCAAGAGCAGAGGACACCTTTAGGAATGGGTCAACTACAAGCGATTGGAGCTGCTTGTCGCTGGACCACAAGCAGACAACCGTCATGGTATCCCACAACTTGACCTGTCCATCGGCACCTCCAGACACAAATCGACTCACAAGTGGATCCAAAGCAATCTCGTTCACAATGCCATCATGCTGATCTTGGGGATTGCATCTCATCAGTTTTGAGGAAGTACGCAAAGGATCCATGATGTAGGGAGCGGTAGTAACCGCCACCTCTCCGTTGCGCTTCCCCCAGAAAGACTTGGCTGTTCCGCCATCCGAAGTGAGACTGCACGCGGAGACATTCGCAGTGAATTCAACATGGCGATTTCTTATTAGGCCTGTTCCGGCAGCACTGAGATAACCCCCGAGGATTATTCCGTTGAGCGGCAGTGAGCGGGCTACTGCTCCATATAGGATCGACGAGGTGAGAAGACCATGCTCGGGAATCAGATGGACGTTGTCGATGACAGTAACCTGGGGCGAGTAAGTAATTGTTCCATCACTCGAACTTTGCCAGCGCCTGAGATGACAAATCAGACCAAGCGGAATGCAGAAGACCACTACGAACCCCCTCAGACTATGCCTCATGATAAATTCCTTGCGCCATGTGTTGTTTGACTTGCGCAGTAAGAAAATCTTCTCAATATTGATATCATTCTCTGGACCGATATCAAGATACTGGTTGATAAAAGCCCGATACCAGGTATTATCATCTTTTATGTGTTCATAGAGACGTCGATTTGTCCTGGAGAGGGCAATGAGAGAGGGAAGAGGGAGGAAGGATGTGATATGAGTGAGAGACTCGACGGGAATGTCGAGGATAGGACAGGCGCTCTGAATGAATCTATGGTTGGTTTCTTGATAAGAGTAAGTTGGTGTTGATGCTTTTGAAATTTGTTTTGAGGAGTATTCTATCATAGGGTCTTGTGGGCATGTAATAGTAAGAGGGTCAAATAGGTTGATTGTTGTAACCGCAGAACGTTGGATGGAGATTTCGTATCACTGGCAGTGTGACAGTGTCAGATAGTGACTCTAACGTTGAATTGGATTAGCTAGTAGCCCCACTTGGGATCCCCATGGGGTGAAAGTCATCATTTACGTATCTCGACGTTCTGGAACGGAGCTTCAAAGCAAATAACTTCTTTAGAAAGGAAATCACTATTACATAATGGAAAAGCATCCTGGGCTTACTAAAAATACCGTACTGCCAAGTGCAGTGGCTGGAGTACTAGTAGCACATAGGATGCTAAGAAATGATGATAAAATCCCGGTCGCACATGGACATTGGACGCAACTTCACATGAATGATATATATGAGAGCAACTACAATTACTTGCGGAAGTAGTCCTGAGCCTGCCTGAGCCACTAAGATTTGATACAACATACAACATCATAAGTGCTTTTCCTCGGTTCTTCAGCGTGTCCCCCCACCCCAGTACTAATACATCCAAAAATAAGATTCATGTATTCGTGTTCACTTCTTTCCTCTCCAACCGGGTGCAATGCCGAAGCTCCCAAAGGCACCGCTCGTCGGAGTCCCAGCATCGCTTGTAGGACTGGTGACACCCAACGATCCTTTGTGTACATGAGGTGTGTTTCCGAACGTGGAACGGAAGGATGATGCAGGAGCAGATTGTATCGAGAGGAATTTGTTTGGCAACGGTCGGTCATCTGTGTTGTACTAATACAAGGACATCATCAGCTTTGTCCTTGTGCGAGGCAAGGGGAAACCGACCTGGAATTCAAGACCAATATTATCTGCCTCTGAGACATCTAGAAGCTTTATCAACTTTCTACCTATCCCATTCAGTCTCTCAACATCGTCCTTGCTCCTCGTCCACACTTGAATCCGGTCGACTTTGCTCCGAAGACTAACCACCGCGCCACAAATTTCGTCTCCATCCTCGAGCTCTTCACCAACTAGCGCCATCGCAAGCCACGTCCAGCAGCGATCCAGAAGCGCAGGACTATTCTTAATCGTCAGGACCCACTTGCCACCGTTAGAGTTCGCTGGATCCTCCCACATCGGTTTGATGCCCGATTTGAAAATGTGATAATTGGAATTACGCTCTAGCTTTGAGGGCGGCTTCAGCCAGTTGAAATACCGACAGAAGGACTCCACTGTATTGAATTCTCCGATAAGAGTCAGGCCAGCCTCATAGTCCTCCGATTCGGGGGGCGCGGTGGCAAGGAACGGTGTACCGCCGTCCTCGGCCTTTGCGTGGACAAAAGGTGCTTTGGACTTGGTGTCATGATAGATCGTCCTGTACAAAATACGTACAACACCCAGTTAGGTCAAAACTCCAGTTTTTGGGAGTAACGTATGACTTCACCAAGTAAACTGTAACGGATGCTCTGGCGCCTTCATGGTAGCTCCTGGAGTCTTTGGATCCTCAACTAACTCAGCATCTGGTGGACGTGCAGACCCGTCGATGCTCAGCGATCTCGCCTTAGCCAAGCGAGCGGTGATCGCTTCAAGAGATGGAATGTTCTTGTACCCTTTCACTTTTTTCTCACTCTTCGTCTCCTGATTTAGCTCCTTGAGGTTCTCCTGGGTCAAAGGCTCTGAGGCAAGGGGTGCATCCTCTGGTATCGACGGGGTTGTAGATTTCGGGGGTGTGGCAGCAGTGGTAGCGGTGAGCGCTGGAGACGCCGAGCGAGTAGAAGGGGCATTGACGGCTACTGAGTCATTCGTGGACGCTGTAGTAGATAGCGAAGTTTGTGATCCCGTTCGTAGGAGTGAAGCGGCGAGACGTGGACGGGCTGCAAGGGATGGTGACGTTGTGGGAGCACCACCACTGAGATTAATACGCGCTGCAAGCTGGTTCAATGACGGCGGGCGGGAAGCTGATGATGACCGCTCTGGCTTTGGAGCATGCATGGACGCTTGCAACGATGACGGCGGGCTCGACATTGTGGTTGGATGTCGACAAGATAGACCTTGTCAAGTTGCAGCCCCAAATCAATCAAGCCGGCAAAACAATTACAACGACACCGCATTCTGAGGAGTTTCAATGCCCCTGTAGCTTCAACTTTGAAAATCCGGATATTAATGAATGACTGCCCATAACTTGAAAATGAACCATTTAGGCCTTGATGCTACCCATCTCGTGTTTTAGGATTAGTACGTTACCGTCATTCCCCAACGTCTGGCTGAAATCGCGCCAAACCGTCACAGTATGATTATTATTCTCTGAACGTGGAGATTATCGATATCGTTCCTTACCCCAGAGTTCGAGTACCGTCAAGTCAGCGATTCCATCATGCACGACAGTACAGGGACTAAGATCCTGACAGGAACGCGATGGCTAACATCTAATATATCTCCAATCTGATAGAAGTACGGGTATGATTATGAAGTCAGACAAATATTGTGGATGTATCGCAATTACGGCAGCATGTGCCCGTCGGTACTTGCACCTTGCTCAGTAAATCGAATAAATATGTTAACGAACAACAGCATCCTGCGATTAGGTGCTACGTGAAACATCGCAAGTGAAGCGAAGCTATCACCATGGCTTGACGCCCCAGCCCAAAAGAGCAAACGTGATGGGCAAGCCTTCGACAGCCAAGATCGCGATTCCAGAATAGACCACCACCTTCGTCAATACTACAGACATCGGTCTCAGAATTTCACATTCTATCACAAAGATGGGCGGGTACTCACCATCAGCATCGTAATGCTTGACTTCCTTGTGCCGAGATGGCCCGCTGCTGCTCTCGAGTTCGGATCCGGTGTAATTACTGAGGTCTCCGTTGGCTAAGAGAGTGCCGTTGTTCGACTTGGCACCTCGTCTTTTGACCTCACTCGTTCCTGATTTTTCTCTTACTCCGCTGACCTCGAGAACACCAGGCAGGTCAATGACACTTGGAATTGGCCGTAGACTGCTTTCAACTGGCATATGTTGGTAGTCTGTCGCGGGAGTGTAGAAGCGCCGATGAGGCAGATCGAAGCAGGATGCAAGAAGACGGAAAAGGGGTGGGAGCGTGAGGTGAAGGAGTGATTTGGCAAGAATGCGCCACACGAAGATCGCGAGGATTCCTGCGAGAGACATTATGAAAACCATGACGAAACGGAAGCAAAAGAACAGGAACGGACCGACGGAAACCTTGGCACACGCAAGACCCCACCATAAAGCTATATCCCCCCAGTTCCAAAGGAGTCCTTGAGGTGCAGGCATCACAGAGCTCAAGAAGCGCTCATCAACACCAGAATACACGATGTGCCATCGGCATAGAACAATGCCGAGGATGACAGAGACGAATGCGATGGCATCCTCGAAGCAAGGACAGTCATCGACTGGTTGTGGGTGATAATGTACAAGTAGCAGACAGACGGGGATCGCCGTCAGTGGAACTGGGAGAAAATAAGTCAGAATATCAGCAAGGACGAAAGGTATCACCTATCCATTGACCACTTTGCAGCCAATTCTCAATTGATTCTTTCAGAAGTACATAGGCCCCCCATGTTGAAACGCCGATAATGACACCAAACGCACAGTCGATCATGGAATGCATGCCTGTGTACAGACGACCAAAGACTATGGTCACGACGTATATCATGAGTAATGCAGATGAAACGTGGTAGATTGATGATGATATTGTGGCTGATGTGATGTAGGCGTCTCTAACATAGCCATAGATGAAAAGTGCTATGGATACGCTGTTCGTAGAATGGGTTGAGGGGAATCCGTATTCAAGGTGATGCGTCCCGATTGCTACCAAAAGCGCAGTCAATAAAGTTTCCTAGGAAGGGTAGGTTTCTGTGTACTCACTCAGTCGTGTCACAGGAGGTGAAAATGGACGAGGCGCGCAAAAAAGGTCCTTCATGAATGAGACGAGGTAAACTCCAGAAGCTAAAACGAACACTAGACTGCATTTTATTGAGTTATGATAATTAGCGGATAAGTAAACCATACCCTCGTCCGAGCTCGTCATAGCCAAAGAAAAATAGTAATGGCAGACCAATCATGAAGAACGTTTGTGTGCCTGTAGCCGAACTATAGAGGAAGTAGGCATCCAACCACGGGTGTCGAATATATTGCTGTAGAAAGTCGTGAAACAAACAGACAAGTCAAGATGATAAGCAAGACGAACCTGCATCCGGGCCAAGATTCGACTCTCTCTTTCAACCAAACTGAGAATCCGGGCGCGAACGGCTGCTCTCCACCACGGAAGTACAGTTTCGTACAAGTCCTGAGCATTGGGTGCAAGAATGCGTTCCTGCTTGTCGATCTGTGGATATTCTAGTTGATCATGGTGGGTGGTAATGATGGGTATCTTATTATCCGCGAGTCTGTTAGTAACAGGGGGTAGTGTAGGTGAGTTGGAGGTGTGAGTGAACATCGTGTTTGACCGGGCTGTGTTCCACTCGCGAGTTGATATAAGGGTAGGCTGTGTCATTCAGCGGCGAATCCGAGTTATTGAAAGCCCGGATGCCACCTCAGCGCCCTGCAGAACGAAGGATCATGATGAAAAAAAGTCGTGTGAATACTACCTACCAAATCAGTCAACCCACGTCACCCAGTGAATTTACCCCTGAAGGTGTTCTATGGCTACAGTACAATAGAATCTTATCTCTTCTGGTTGGGCCTTCAAGCTCAAGGTTATCTGGGTCAGCATAAAAATTAGGGTACGTATTTGGAGTCTTTGAAGAGTCGAAATCATGTTTTTGAGCCACCATCTTAAGACGACTTTCTCGAGCCGACCGAGGAACAGGAAGTCGGAGATTCACTTGAGTTTGAAGATGGGGATAAAGACAATGTTGCTACACAGGAGCTGGCAGAGAAAGTATGCGAGGTGATCGAGATTGAGTCCGATGAAGAAGAGGATCCTGAACCAGAGGTTTCTCGTGCAGAAACACTTGCACTGTGTCAGCGGCTCGAAGGAGCCCGTCTTTGGTTCAGACATGCTGACTCCCCACTCCTACTTAAGCTGCTGAAGCAAATCCATCTTTTTCGTGCTCAAATACGACGTGATGAACGACTTCACGGAAAACAAACTACGATAGATTTTGGAAATTGACAAACGACGATAAGGACAGACGGACACGTGACAAGTAGTTTACATAATGTAAATCGTCTGAGATAAAGAGGTTTGCAGCGCTCATTTACTGCTGCCTTGAGTCACGAGTGTCGGGAATTGGGTATGTTCTATAGAACGAAAATACCTCGATAAGAAAATCGGCGTTGGAAGGAGAAGTAATGCAATGCACGTTTGACGTCGGTCGACTTCACCTCCCGAGCACTCATTCCTGCCATAACGGTCGCGCTCGCCATCATGGCAGTGTTCTCTGGTTCCAACGATTGATCGCCCCCAGCGATAATACTCCCTCGTCCGGTTCAGGTTCCGGACGATTCGTCAACTCGACCACCGGCAAACCTACTCTTACTGAACTGCGACAGCTGTAATATTACATGTTATATATCTAAAGTTTCCACTCGGACGACTGGGAACTGGGACCTATACTGCACCACTCGACATGGTCTTGTTATGTCTCTCTAGTTCACTCCACTGCACACGTGAATAGACCAAAGCTTACTGACCGAAGTTTGCTCACTTTTTCGTATTCAGAATATGTTAATCACGCTCTGAGTCCTAGGTCTAGGTGTGCAAGTGGAACTTAAATTTGGCGATGAGGAACATCCGCACTCCCGAGTCTGTCGGGCTTCATTTTGATGCGAATATTGTGGTAATTTCCATGTTCTCCGGCTTCTGACCTATCAGATCACTCATTCAGCGACAGTTGGAATGTTCAGGGTAAAAGCCCTGAAGTGTAACTGTGCCATTGCCATTAGAGCTTCTGTGTCACACTAGGGTAAGCAACATTTTTTCAGCCCTCTGAAATAATCTTTGACCTATGCTCAGGAGAGAATCTAGACTCTTGCTGATGGTTGGAGTGTCGAAGAGTCGGATACATAAAGGAACGGACATGCACATATGATAATAAGTGAGTGCCTCCAATCCCTTCCGCGGTAAGTTTTTGCGTCCTGCTGCTCTTCCCCGGCATAAACGGTTCCGATAAAGATCATATCCCTGTCGGTCAACGGAGAACAGTAATTCCGCTTCCATCGGTTATGAACATTACGCGAGTCGCCACCATAATGTCTGCCTCGAGTTCATTTCTCATCAGGACGGAGAGACAGATGGACTCCGAGTATGAATCATGAGGTATAAAGGTAGGGCAGTCGTGCTGTCGTTGGTTTCATCGTCACACCATACTAACACTTTCTATCTCTGCACTTACTACAATGTCTGGCCCTGTTGAAGGAGACTACTACATCGAGAACAACAGGCATGACAGGAATGACAACCACCTTTACGCTAGCGTCTACAAGAACAGTGGTAAGGCCTTCACCGCAGAGCCGAAGACGCCAGGTTTCTACCAGGTGGTAAGTGAAGGATGCCGCGACTTGCTGCTGTTAGCGCTGACACTCCAAGTAGTTCACCCTGCAGTATGTCAACAAGGCTGAGGGGACCTACACTATCAAGGTGAAAGGGGGTCAAGCTTCAGGTGTGGATGAGCTGAAGAATGTAAGTGGTCTACTGTAATGTTGGTATCATCGCTCAGATAGCACCTCATAAGGCCGAACACATTATCCTCATGGGTGGCGACCAGGACTGGATAATCACAAAGATGACGAATGATCATTACCTGTGAGCAATGATTAGCCCTCTGTTAATTCTTCATGCTCAAAGGCCGCAGTATTCTTCAGAAACAAGGGCAGACTCAATTTGTCTGGGACTTGAAGGATCCGGGTGCGAATGACCATCAGGTACGCACATTTCCGTCGTTGTTTTAAAAGCTTTCTGGCTTAGTTTAGTGCAGATTGTGATCAACCTGAACAACAGTAGTCCATACCAGTTGTGGGCCTTTAGGAAGGTGTAGGCAGTAGTATGCAGATGCTTATGTATCCGTTAGTCACCACAAGCTGCTTCAGGTTGTTGTAGGATTAGTATATGTACTTAAGCGTTAGCGCGAATTTTGCTGATTTCCTTGTGTAGCAAACCGTGCGAGTTCGGCATTCTCCTTTCGATACGATCTACAGAAGTTCGGGTAAACTTCATTCTCGAGCACCAAGACTTATTCAGATGGATATCCGCCAGAACAGCTGGATGATTTCCTCGTAGTCATTGGGTATTGCAGTGCGCTAACTCCAATAGACGAACGAAAATAAGTCAGTATTTGAGTACTGCTAGTGTGATTTTCACGTGATCGCGTAGTTGTTGAAATTTACGCGACGCGAACGCGCTCGCGCTGCAATCATGGACAAACACTGTGCGGACCATCTTTAATCTTCACTCAGTGGATCAGCCTATTCCTCGGATCTTCATCATCATCTAATTTACTTTATACTCTGGAGACTCGCCTGATGGTTCTCAAACGATCGCTAGACGTTTATGACAGTCTTGGATCGTCTCCCCGCGGACCAAAACGCCGACAAGTATCGCGTTCTTTACCGCCCTCCTCGCCGTTCGCCTCAGCTTCTTCGTTATTAGCAACACCAAGTACGCCACGTAGCTTCCGAAATTGGACGATTCCCTCTGACTCTCCAAGCAACCCCTTCGGTCGGATCCAGCGACTGACAGCGAGCACCACACTTCCTCGCCCGACTTCGTATTCTAAGCACTTGCCACTCCGCATGCAGCTTGTCCTTTCCAACCGTGACAGCAGAACCAGCGCAAGCAAAGACGGAGTATATAGAGTCGTTCAAGTCCCTCTGAACTATACACTCGGTCACCTGCGGAGGCTCATCAAGTTTCTCTTCCAGCCAGCGAAGGAAAAAGAAATGGGAGGGTTGTACAACTTTCGACATCCGGCACAGCACGCCAGCTTACCACTACACTCCAAGCCCCTGGTGTCATCGTCGTCTAAGGGGAAAGACCCTATTCTGGATTTGAATCCTGAACCAGGGCATTTATTTGAGGTGCAGAAACATATAGTTGTCTCGCGGCATGGAGAGATTGAGAGCGGGAAGACGTGGGTTAAAGCGTCTACCGTCAGGGATCCCTATCACTATCCTGGTAATGGTGCGGAGCGTAGCCTGCTTAACGCTGAGGATGGCGAGGACGATATTTGGCAGTGGGAAGCGGAGGAGGACTTCAAGCTTTCACAACTATGGGCTCCCGGTGGGGACCTTGAGAAAGGTATCATATACGTACGTCTTTCTGGTTCTTGTACCCGTTGGCTAAATCTCATGTTCGTGATTAGCATCATAACTCTACGACTCAAATTCACATAACAGTAAACACGAAGAAAATTCAAAGTCGCAAGGGCGTCGGCAATAAACCGTTCCTCTTCCTATCATTTGGTTCTTTGGACCTCTTCGCACCCCCCTCGGCCACTTCTTCCATCATCCTTGCCAGTATTGACCCACTTCGGTGGAATGGTTTATCTGCTTGGGAAAAATTCTTGCAGGCCGAGGAAGAGCGGGAGCGCCTAGAGTGTGGCGAAGAAGTCGACGAACTTCTGGATGTCGATGCAGAAGGGGAAATTGACCCTGATATCGTGAGTTCATCCCCGCGCTTTGACATATCATCGCATTGAAACCACTGCCATAGTCTTCATCAACTCTCCCCATGTGCTCCTCCATCGGCTCGTCACCTCAATCGCAATCTTCATCAGTCTTCTCTATCTATCCATCTTCAGCCTCTTCAGTTATTACCCCATTCCCCGCCTCACCGTCAAGAAAGCGTCGTGTTGATTATGCTAACAAACGACTGTCCGAGCTCGCGAAAAGAGTGAGGGACAGTGACGATGACAAAAAGGAGGAAGAGGTGGATGAACTCGCTGATGATGCGTCCGATGAAGATCCTGCTGCTTCAGAGAAACCAAGTGACTGGGATCCTTTTGGGCCTGACGAAGCTGAGATATGTTAGGCCGATCTCGCGCTCACGACGGTTGGCTCTTTCGGATTGGGTGTAATATTTTAAGGATATACATAATTTGGCGTTCATACAGTCTTACATATAGTGTATAACATCATATCACATGGGACAGTCTTTCAGGGAGTATACGTTTATTAATGAAGTACAGTCTCAAATCTCAGTCGATTATCGTCGAGGACTATACTTACGATGACAGGCGAAGGAGGTAGAACATTTAGGATATAATTGGACGCAACAAGACGATCTGTGTTATGTAGTATACACGTCCAAGCTAACTGTCTCCGCTCTCCTGCGACTGGCTCTTATATTGTTTTGCCCACTGCAAAAAAAGTGAATAAAACTGAGACCACATGAAGTGAAAAAGCGTACCATCATAGAAGGGATGGGCCGGTCGGGTTGAATAGACCGGAACTGTTCAGGCGACGAGAAATGAGTATGATAACACCAGAAGAGAGGTCAAGTCACGCACCTCGCGGTCTGCGCTGACACTCCAGACTCCATATGCAATGGCAAATATACCAGCAAACGTTATGACCGTGTTACTTCGCCAATTCGCGGGACGAGTCCACCAGCCACCTTAGGGTGACAATCGTTAGGTTGCGGAGCGTTCAATCGGAACCAGCCGCTCGGACGTACCAGCGGGCGACCACACGTGCTTTGGGTATGGATATCTTGCACCACCTCCCTAAAGACATGTCAGCGTAAGGCAACATGTATGTGCGGATAACCTTACCATGTCTGTCAAAATGGATTCTGTGGATGATGAGTTGTTTGAACGAAAGACGTCAAAGTAAAGATTATGTAAGGAGACCTCCCTTTTGGGGGTCAACTGGTCACTTTGACTCTTGCCACATCTTGTATTCGACGAGAATGATACCTTCATCCGTGAGCTGAGCAATCTCAATATGCAACGCATGATCTTAATTTGCCGAATCACCATTGTGTCCAGTTCGGGACATGCCTCTTGCGTATCACCATCTCGCTAGGTCAACTGGTCATGATCGAAGCGGAAGATGTAACATCTTTTTCATTCGAAAGACCGGTTTGATCACGGCGATAGCGATACGCCGTGAGCTGAAAATCCCATACTAATCTCAATTGCCTATTACATTCATCAGAGATGTATGTGCAGGCGCGCGTTACCTTGCATTGGGGAATGCATTTTCTTTTCCGGTTGCATCCAATTCTGATGACCTTATTCCTCATAATTGTAACTTTCATTTGGCTGAGATTCCCTAGTGCCATAGTTTATCGGCGGAGTGTTATTGGAGGTTGGTACTCGTTTCACATGAAACTCGGCCAAAATGACGAGTACTGATAGCAACTTTTTTTTATAGCCCACCCGCTTTCCAGCCGCTGGAGATGGTATTTTTGTGCACATTTGTTTGCAACCTTGCGCTCCGCTGCCTCTGCCCCAGCGATATACTTGCTCAGCTACAGTATCAACTCGGCAGACGTGGAACCGAAAATTTTTGTCGGTCACTTCAGTTACGAGGCAATGAAGGTGGTAATAAAGTTGTAGCGAGTTTGGCGCATGCAGAACGCTCCATATATTATCACATTGAATCATTTGATCGGCAACTCGGCGTATCTGAAATCACGCCCGTACAAAGCTACCATAAAGCATGCATAAAGCTGGTAAGTCCACGTCTTAATTGTTCTTACTGTTATTCGATGGTTCAAAATACCCCCCCTTCCACCAGCGTAAGTCCCTTTGTTTCTTGAGCAAGTCGCTGATGATTTATCAAACAAAAGTATGTTTTATGTAAGCTTCCACTCCGTGTACTATCACCTTGCCACTGAACAGAATGTAGTGTCTACACTCACAATCCTGGTCGGTTCACTTTTTCTCTGCTTTATATGTTCGATTCTAAAAATGTGTGGTTAGTGCTACGACACTGTAACCCATTTGGATGAGGAGGTGAGACTAATACCTGTGTTGAATTTCTTTAATCTCAACTTGCTAGATCGACTCTCTGACGAGGTCGAAGTCTACTTTCATCAAAGTCACATACATCCTTTGCCGCTACATTCCTTTGGTTATTGGGGTTTTGCGAATACCAAGTAAGACCTCAGTATTATCAAGAGAGCACAACTTATCGTACGCAACTTCAGCTGATGTTATTGGAGCAGAAGTCGGTGATGAAAATGTATTAAATTGCAAGCGTCTCTTTCCTCGCTAATTGTCGTTTAGGTATGCTTGGCATTGCTTCGTACAACTATCTGTACGTCAATTCTACCACTGATGAGAGCCATCTCACATGCAGCACAGGGCTCTGCGTCGCGGAAATTGCTTGCGTCGAATGTAAGCTGCTTCATGTGGGTCCGCCGACAAGCCACTAAATTTCAAGGCTAGTTTTCTTTATGTTGCGAACTTATGCCATATGGGGTTGTAGCAAACGCGTCCTTCTAGTTCTCGTCCCTATATATCTGGTAAGATGTCTAGATAACGGATTACAGCACCATAACACTCTTTGGCAAGGTGACATGTGTCGCAATGCTTATCTTAATCCAGCGATACACCGAGTACCCCATTCAGCCTAGCGGTATGTCATACTCATTCCTTCAACGCTGGCTCCTGAGCATGGTTACATAGGGTCATGTTATACGGGAGGGTATAACTCACAATCAGCAACAGCTCTTTTTGGAGTTCTTTTGTGTTTTCTTGCTCAAGACATAGGTTCCTATCGTGCTCGGTGTGACTTTTGAGCCTGTAGCTTATTCTATCTTACAGTGCTTTTTGGAATGACGATGTATCGTGTTGTGGGTCAATATCGTACCGCTTCAGGTCAGCTACTTGGTTTATTCGTGGGGCATAGTATTATGTATATTGGAGCCAGCGTTGGTAAGCGTTAACTTGTCTCCATGTTGTAACTGATACAAACCCTGAAAAGTTCTCTGCGGTTTTAATATTATTCTATTGGTTGATCCTGTGACAGCCAACTGGCAAGCGGGGGATATTGAATTGTAAGGGCATTAATTACTTGACCGAGTATTCACCTAACAACTGCACAGAGCACAAATTCTCCTGCAGGGGTTATCAGCAACTCGCATGCAACTTCACCTTTGGAAAGCCGACCGTCGCACAGTGGACCCAACAATGGACACGATAACAATGGCAGATTTTGCGGTCGGGACTCAAAGGTCTCTGGCACCGCTCAACTATTAGGTCACCAGACTCTTTGATACTGTTTGAAATGTATTTTTCAATCTGTTGTGCCCTTGCATCGTTGCTCACCGCCATGATGAGCGATGTCAAAGTACTTTGATGGACAACGGTGATGGACCTGCACTACGAGCATCATGATCTCAACGAGGCTAGATTGGTCATCGATGACCTTCACCATGACTTTGGGAGGACGTCGTACCAGATCCACATAGTTCAATGAGCCCTCATGTAAATGATGAATGCGGGCGGGTTCGTATACATGCGCTTTTGGGCAAGGCAAGACTCGATTTATGCAGTGGATGGGTATGGTGAATGCGAACTACCGCACATCTCGGCAGATGAGATGAGGCACATCCGTGGTTATCGTGCAAATCAATTGCAGGCATGGATTAACTGCGCCAAAAGTCGTGTCATGCCAGTATTCGTAACTGCGTATTTTTTCAGGTCCCGAAGACCTTCATGATGCTGTTTAAGCAGTTTCACACCAATCACAACGCTTGGGCAACAGACCAATTTGGAGTTACTTACCTGGGCCATCTAGTGGTCGCATGCGCTTCTAGACGAGTAGTCTCGATTCCAGACGTTCTAGGAAGTTCGGAACATCGGAAGGACCCGGTCACAAGCGTATCCCAGAACCACCCACGTTACTTGCATCGATGTACTTAGAGGATGTGGATCCATTCGCCTCGAAGCAAAACAGGGGCACTTTGCTGTAATCTGCGCGTCTCTACCCATACATGCAACAGTCGTGCTGCTACAAGACTGGACATGCGACACACAGTCACCACTTGTGCTAGACGGCGCCAAATTGAAACCTTCTCCAGGCAGACGATTTCAGGATCCCAGGAGTTGGGTTTGAGATATATTCTGCCTCGGTTCTCGGTCTCCATCAGCAAATCAGTAATTTTCCATCGCCAAAATTTGGTTGGCCACGGCCTGGCCCCCTTTGTACAGAGGTATACTAGTTTGCTGATGAGTCGGTCGGTTAGGATTCGGTTGTCAGTTAGTTCTCAGTAAGATGTCAGGAGACCCCCCTTTTTGGGGTCAACTGGTCACTTGACTCTCTTGCCACATCTTGGATTAGACGAAAATTATACTTTGTTTACTCTCGTGACGGCGCTCTTACTGAGAGGAAAGGGGATGTATGCACGGAGTGCAATGTTATTGGGATTTGAGCGAACGCCCCGAAGGACAAACCGACCTGAGAGTGGTTCTAGCCTGTGTGAGGTGATCTGAGGTGAGCTGCGAGGGCGGGTGGGCCATCTCGCAGCCAGACCAGCAGGAGTCTAGGTACCAACCATCAGACAATGTAAACTATTTAACTAAGTGACTATGGGTGAAGTAAGAGGCCAAAAAGGCTGCGAGAAACTGAGAGATAACGAAGAGAAGGGAATGGCGGGTGGGGAAAAGAAAAGCAGAAGGCAGCAGGCTGGCTGGAACCTGCTGGAGGCACAGCGCAGTGGGGAGACAAGAGAGTCACGTGCCGCACTACCGTGCCACAAAGTTCAACCAGTTATGATCGAAGTGGAAATCAAATTTCATTCAAAAGGCCGTTTGATCACGGCGTGTCGACAGCGATACGCCGTCGAACCGAAATTCCATACTAATCTCAATTGCATATTACATTCATCAGAAATGTATGTACAGGCGCGCGTTACCTTGCATCGGGGATGCGGTTTCTCTTCCGGTCGCATCCAACCTTATCCCTCATGATTGTAACTTTCATTTGATTGATATTCCCCAGTGCCCTAGTTTACCATCGGAGTGTTATTGGTGCTTGGTACTCATTTTTTCACAGGAAACTCGGCTAGAATTACTAGTACTGACAGCAACTTTTTTTATATAGCTCACTCGCTTCCCGCCGCTAGAGATGGTCTTTTTGTGCACATTTGACTGCAACCTCGCGCTCCGCTACTCTGTTTCAGCAATAGGCTTGCTCAGCTGCAGTACCAATTTGCGATCAGCTAATGAGCGGCACGTTTGACATTTGTGCAGAAGAAAGACGTGGAACCGAAAATTTTCGTTGGTCACTTCAATCACGGGACATTGATGGTACGTGGCGACGGTGGCGTGTCACGACTCACGGTGTTGGACGCATGCGAAATGCTCCATGGATTACTTCATTGAAAATGAGCCCATCATTTGATCGGCGGCCGCTATTGTCCGGTGTACCTGAAATCACACCCGTACAAAAGATACCATAAAGCATGCATAGAGCTGGCATGATATTGGAGTCCACGTCTTAATTCCTCTTACTGTTATCTGATGGTTCAAAATACCCCCCCTTCCACCAGCGTAAGTCCTTTGTTTCCTGAGCAAGTCGCTGATGGTTTACCAGACAAAGTATGTCTTATGTAAGCTTCCACTTCGTGTACTATCACACTTGCCACTGAATAGAATGCAGTGTCTACACTCACGATCCTGGTCGGTTCACTTTTCTCTGCTTTATCTGTTCGATTCTAAAAATGTGATTAGTGCTACGACACTGTAACCCATTTGGATGAGGAGGTGGGCCCAATACCTGCATCGAACTTCTTTAATCTCAACTCGCTAGATCGACTCTCTCGCGAGGTCGCAGTCTACTTACGTCAAAGTGATGTATATCCTTTGTCGTTACCTTCCTTTGGTTATTGGGGTTTTGCGAATACCAAGTAAGACCTCAATACTGTCAAGAGAGCATAACTTATCGAACGCAACTCCAGCTGATATCATTGGAGCGGAAGTCGGTGATGAGAATGTATTAAACTGCAAGCGTCTCTTTCCCCGCTAATTTCATTTAGGTATGCCTGGTATTGCTTCGTGCGAGTATCTGTACGTCAATTCTGCCACTGATGAGAGCCATTTCAAATGCAGCACAGGGCTCTGCGTCGCGGAAATTGCTTGTGTGGAATGTAAGCTGCTTCATGCGGGTCCGCCGGCAAGCCACTGAATTTTAGGGCTAGTTTTCTTTATGTTGCGGACTTATGCCATATGGGGTTGCAGCAAACGCGTCCTTCTAGTTCTCGTCCCTATGTATCTGGTAAGATGTCTAGATAACGGATTCCAATTTCCAGCACCATAACAGTCTTTGGAAAGGTGACATGTGTCGCAATGCTCATCTTAATCCAACGATACAGCGAGTACCCCATTCAGCCTACCGGTATGTCGTATTCATTCCTTCAGTGCTGGTTCCTAATCATAGTTACATAGGGTCATGTTATACGGGAGGGTATAACTCACAATCAGCAGTAGCCCTTTTTGGAGTTCTTTTGTGTTTTCTTGCTCAAGACATAGGTTTCTATCGTGCTCGGTGTGACTTTGAGCCAAAAGCTTATCCTATTTTACAGTGCTTTTTGGAATGACCATGTATCGTGTTGTGCGTCAATATCGTAGCGCTTCAGGGCAGCTACTTGGTTTATTCGTGGGGCATAATATCGTGTATCTTGGGGCCAGCGTGGGTAAGTGTTAACTTGTCTCCACGTTGTGATCGATATTAACCCTGAAAAGCTCTTTGCGGCTTTAATATTATTCTATTGGTTGATCCTGTAACAGCCAACTGGCAAGCAGGGGACATTGAATTGTAAGGGCATTAGTTACTGGATCGAACATTCACCCAACAATTGCACAGAGCACAAATTCTCCTGCAGGGGTTATCAGCAACTCGCATGCAACTTCACCTTTGGAAAGCCGACCGTCGCACAGTGGACCCAACAATGGATACAATAACAATGGCAGAATTTGCGGTTAGGACTCAAAGGTCTCTGGCGCCGCACAATTATTAGGCCACCAGGCTCTATTTCACACTCTTCGGCGCCGTTTGAAATGGATATTCAATTTATTGTACCCTTACACCATTGTGTTAACTGCCGCCCGAACCTTCAGTCCCAACACATCATTCCAGTTATTAGATCGCCTACAATGTTGTTTGCCTCATTCACCGACAGTATGCGGTGGTTCGTATTCACCATACCCATCCACTACAGAAATCGAATCTCGCCTTACCAAAAAGTGGATGTATACGAGCCCGCCCACATTCGTCACCTACATGAGGGCTCATGACATGAATTATGTGGATCTGGTACGACGACATCCTCCAAAGTCACGGTGAAGATCATCGATGACTAATGGAGCCTCGTTGAGATCATGATGGTCGTGGCGCAGGTCGGTTACCGTTGTCCTTCAAAGACTTTGACGTTCATCATGGCGGCAGACGACGAAGAGAGCAA
The DNA here is from genome assembly GCA_930272055.1 of Rhizopogon roseolus. NCBI lineage: Eukaryota > Fungi > Basidiomycota > Agaricomycetes > Boletales > Rhizopogonaceae > Rhizopogon > Rhizopogon roseolus. The sequence goes on from CAKNEV010000068.1 coordinate 99,224, forward strand.
TCTGAGTCCGAGAGCTGAGCAGCATATCCTAATTTGCCAAGTCATCATCGACGATGTCCAGTTCGGGACGTAACTATTATATATCAGCATCTCGCTAGGTCAACTGGTCATGATCGAAGCGGGAGTGATGTAGCATTTTTTTTCATTCGAAAGACCGTTTTGGTCACGGCAACAACGATACTCCGTGAACCTTAATTCTAGCATATTACATTCATCAGAAAGGTATGTACAGGCGCGCGTTACCTTGCATTTGGGAATGCAATTTCTCTTCCGGTTGCATCCAACTTTTGTGATGGCCATATCACTCATCATTGTAACTTTCATTTGACTGATATTCCCTAGTGCCCTAGTTTACCGGGGGACTGTGGTTGTTGCTCGTTTCACAGGAAGCTCGGCCAGGATCATTAGTACTCATGCAACTTTTTGTATAGCCCTCCTGCTTCCCAGCCGTTGGAGATGGTCTTTTGCGCACATCCGTCTGCAACCTCGCGCTCCGTTGCCTCTGCGAATGACTTGCTCAGCTGCAGTATCAACTCGGCATCAGCTAATGAATGGTACGTTTGACATGTCTGCAGAAGAAAGACATGGAACCGAAAAATTTCGTTGGTCACTTCTGACAGTCAGGAGGCAATGCAGTAATAAAGTTGTGGCGCATTGGATTACCTCATTGAAAATTAATTGCCGTTCTATGCGTCGCAGCGAGCTGGCTTAGAACTTAGTCTTCGTGCGAGTGTATTAGGCTGATCACCTCCAGCACCCAACTCGCTTTTCACCTAGAGCGTAGTTGGGTTGGGCATTGAGAGGTTCGTAAAGCGAGAGGTAGCGTTTCGAGGCTGCGAAAGCTCTCGTCAGGGGCTGCCGCTACCCCAACCGCTTGTGCTTCTAGTTCTACGTAGGAAGCTTCCTTTTAAGCCTGTAGGATAGGAGTAAATAGTCCGTGTCCTGCTTGATGAGGGCAACCTAGCTTTAGCCAGACGGATTTCCATGAAATTCCATCTCGGAGCTCATGACCCATCCATGGAAAGGTTAGTGAGATCAGGCTAATCGAAAGGGCACAATGTTTATATGCGTTACAGAAAGATAGTGTTGCCGCGACGGCGAATCACATCAACCCAAAGTTTTTCAGTCCCATTCCTCTACTCCCTGCACAAACTTCCCTTGGTTGGTGGGGATACTCACACGGTAGATATCCCTGTTATCTATGTCTAAACTACTTGTTAATTTATTGTGAACGTCTAGTTTGAGGTCAACATGTCCGACAAACCGCACCCGGACATGTATCTACCCCGGCACATGGTTTAGAACGCATTCTGTACGCCTGCTAATTTACGGTACGATTAACATTTTCTGACATCATTCCTCCTTTAGTTATCGACTCCCTCTTCACAACGTTGCATCTGCCTCAATTCAGACTCTAACTCGAAGCGCCTCTCTCGCCTCCCTTACTCCCTTGCCTCCTTCCCGCATCCACCTTAATTCAGACTCTAACTTAAAGCGCCTCTCTCGCCTCCTCCACCTCCCTTGCCTCCTTCCTGCATTCGCCTCGATTCAGACTCTAACTTGAAGTGCCTTGCGCATGCTTCGAAGTTCCAATATCCTACTGATACCTATCCACGTAAATATGATATATTTCACACTCATTTCTGCCCGCTAATCATACCTGTATCTAAACCATCCTGATTCCTAATGCAATGTTTTTCCTGGCCTGTTTCATTTGCTTGGATGTTCGATAGCGCAAATATCAACTGCTTGTGAGATTGGGATGATGCACAAAATCTCGACCAGACATCACAGACACCTGAGACACCATGTATGCCCAATATTGGGGAGAGCTATACACAACCTATGGAGACCAACCTGCGTGACAGGTCTCGTCGTCAAGGTATCACCGACATCTCTGATACCTCTTTTGGTGACCGTAAGCATGTCTTCCAACCCCTTCGCCTCCTCGCTTCCTTATAGATATATTATATTGGTTGGCAAGAGGTAGCGAGAAAGTCATTGGACCGAGGCTGTTCAAGTTGCAGGTAGTACCACTTTTAGACCTGTGTGATAGGTTTTCGGCAGTAGGCGGTGTAGGTAACGAAGCATCATTTGATCGGCAAGCGCCATTATCCAGTGTACATCTGAAATCACGTCCGTACAAAAGATATGCATAGAATTGGTAAGCCCGCATCTTAATTGTTCTTGTTATTATCCTATGGTTCAAAATACTCCCCCTTCCACCAGCGTAAGTCCATTGTTTCCTGAGCGGGTCGCTGATGATTCAACAGATAAAAGTATGTCTTGTGTAAGCTTCCGCTTCGTGTACTATCATCACCTTGCCACTGAACAGAATGTAGTGTCTACACTCACAATCCTGGTCGGTTCACTTTTCTCTGCTTTATCTGTTCGATTCTTAAAATACACGGTTAGTGCTACGACACTATAGCCCATTTGGATGAGGAGGTGGGACCAATACCTGCATCGAACTTTTTAATCTCAACTTGCTAGATTGACTCTCTCGCGAGGTCGAAGTCTACTTTCGTCAAAGTGATGTATATCCTTTGCCGTTACCTTCCTTTGGTTATTGGGGCATTGCGAATACCAAGTGAGACCTTGATATCATCAAGAGAGCACAACTTATCGTATGCAACTTCAGCTGATATCATTGGAGCGGAAGTCGGTGATGAAAATGTATTAAATTGCAAGCGTCTCTTTCCCCACTAATTGTCATTTAGGTATGCCTGGTATTACTTCGTGCAAGTATCTGTACGTCAATTCTACAACTGATGGGAGCCATTTCACATGCAGCACAGGGCTCTGTGTCGCGGAAATTGCTTGTGTCGAATGTAAGTTGCTTCATGCGGGTCCGCCGACAAGCCACTAAATCTTAAGGCTAGTTTTCTTTACATTGCGGACTTATGCTATATGGGGTTGCAGCAAACGCGTCCTTCTAGTCCTCGTCCCTATGTATCTGGTAAGAGGTCTATAGAACGGATTTCAGCACCATAACATTCTTTGGAAAGGTGACATGTATCACAATGCTCATCTTAACCCAACGATACACCAAGTACCCCATTCAGCCTACCGGTATGTCGTACTCATTCCTTCAACGCTAGCTCCTGATCATGGTTACATAGGGTCATGTTATACGGGAGGGTATAACTCACAATCAGCAACAGCCCTTTTTGGAGTTCTTTTGTGTTTTCTTGCTCAAGACATAGGTTCCTATCGTGCTTGGTGTGACTTTTGAGCCAAGAGCTTATTCTATCTTACAGTGCTTTTTGGATTGACCATGTATCGTGTTGTGGGTCAATATCGTACCGCTTCAGGGCAGTTACTTGGTTTATTCGTGGGGCATAATATCGTGTATATTGGAGCCAGCGTGGGTAAGAATGATTAACTTATCTCCATGTTGTAACTGATACAAACCCTGAAAAGCTCTCTGCAGCTTTAATATTATTCTATTGGTAGATCCTGTGACAGCCAGCTGGCAAGCTGGGGATATTGAATTGTAAGGGCCTTAGTGACTTGATCGAACACCCACCCAAAACTGCACAGAGCACAAATTCTCCTCCAGGGGTTGTCAGCAACTCGCATGCAACTTCACCTTTGGAAGGCCGGCCGTCTCACGGCGAACTCAACAATGGAGACGATAACAATGGCAGAGTTTGCGGTTAGCACTCAAAGGTCTCTGGCACCGCACAATTATTAGGCCACCAGGCTCCATTTCACGCTCGCTGATACTGTTTCAAGTGGATTTTCAATCTATTGTACCCTTGCATCATTGTTTACGGCCATGGCGAGTGATGGTCGAAGTGCTTTGAAGGACAACGGTATCGACCTGCGCAAGGAGCATCATGATCTCAACGAGGCCATCATCGATGACCTTCACCATGGCTTTGGGAGTACGTCGTACCTGATCCACATAGTTCATGCCATGAGCCCTCATGTAAGTGACGAATGCGGGCGGGATCGTATACATGCGCTCTCCTGCATGGCGAGACTCGATTTCTGCAGTGGATGGGTTTGGTGAATACGAACCACCGCACACCGTCGGCAAATGATGTGAGACATCAATTGTAGGCATGCTGGCCTAACTGTGCCAAAAAGTCGTGTCATGCCAGTATTCGTGACTGCTTATTTTTGCAGGTCCCGAAGAACCTTCAAGATGCTGTTTAAGCAGTTTCACACCAGTTACAAGGCTTTGACAAATGTTCCAGGAACATCGGAAGGACCTGGACGCAAACGTACTCCAGAACTATCTGGCACGTTACTTGCATCGATGCAGGGGCTCCTGTACTCGAGGCAAAATAGGGGCACTTTGCTGTAATTGTTGGATATCAAACGCCTTATCGGACATTCACGTGACATTCGTACTTACATAATCACATTCGTTTATTCTCAATTTTCGTACGCTACACACCTCAGTTGCTTGTATAGTCAACTGAGGTGAGACTACACTCGCTGTCTAGTTATCTCATAGCTAACTCACTTATATTCAGATATATCTTCAATAGTAATCCGTGCATCTACATATACATGCAACAGTTGTGCTGCTACGAGGCCGGACATGCGACATGCAGCCACCGCTTTTACCAGACGGCGCCAAATCGAAACCTTCTCCAGGCAGACGATTTCAGGATCCCAGCTACAGTAAATGCTTTCGACTAACTCCACTCCGTGAGCAATTTGAAAAGTAAGTGTGTAGCAATGATTGTAGTTATGACTAAGGGTCTTATCCGGCTTGTGAAACGACTTAGCTCGATGCCACGTGTAAAGTGTCAGAAAACACTTTTTGAAAGCGATAAAATAATTTATTATTGCACCCTTTGCATCATGTGCCAAGCGCTATCTGAGCCATCACTCCCAGTAAAAGCATCCCAATCAGCATACTGCCTCCACTGCTACTTATCCCCAAGCCAACACCACTGGTTGTGCCCGATGGAACTCCGGTGTATGGAAACTCGCAGAAACAAAACCCTCCACTACAATTCGCGAAGGCATATTCGGATTGCTGCGTAGGAGGAAATGTATCTTGGACGAAAGCGCATCCATATGATCCGTTCGCGCTTAACATCTCCCCTCCAAGCTGACCACAGCAAAGCGTCGTGTTCGTGATGTTCATCATGTTTGTGGCAGCATCTCCCGCAATGCAACCTATAAATATGCATTACTTGCCGGTGTCAGTTGTAATTTTCGGAGAGCTCTCACCGTAGAATGTGCCGTTGATGATCAGCATGGTCTGTACAGGAATACTGGCACACCGGCGGTTTCGGAGTTTCTCCTCAGGTTAGATTTATATCAAAATGTGATTGATAAATTGGTCATTTGCACTT
>CAKNEV010000069.1:0-103589 GCA_930272055.1 Rhizopogon roseolus
AACTTTATATCACAAAATCACGCTAGAGTCACTCTTTATCACGTGAGGTTGGTTGGTTGTGCATGAGCCATATCTTACTACTGTTTTAATCTAGTTGCAATAACAATTTTTGTTGATGACATCAACTCAAAATCACTTGTGTGCAAGCTTAAGTCAGACGAGGGTCAACAAACGTGTATGGATTTACTGTAAATTTACGGTACCGTGATAACATAGCCGAGCATGGATACATATAATACAGGAGCCAAAAAACCAAGAAACAAACCTCAGAATTACAGAATTCTGCCTCCTACAAATACATCTTTCAATTAAGCCCAAGCACCCGGGATGGGGTCTCTGGAGGTGCCAGCCCGAGGGTGGCTGGAGTGGGAAGGAATAAGTTCCTCAATCAAGTTGGTAACGATGTCATCCTCAGCATCCTTGGTAGCGGGAGGGTTGGCGAGTATTTGCTCCGTCACCTTGACATTCAGTTTCGGGCACGTGCCCTCAGTGAAACCCATCTACAAATGGCATTGTGAGATACTAAAAGAGACGGAACACGACACATGACATACCTCAGATAATTTCCTCATGATACGCTGCATGGAACGCGTCTCACGCTCGTCATGAAGTCCAGAGACACCACGGCGTTGAGTGTGTCCGATGGTGTGGCTGCGCCTCGGGACACTGAACATCTCGAGTTGGGGGTAAGGGCCCCTAGCATTGCTCACGATCTGAACCTGAGGTTCAGGTTGAGGGTGCGGCGGCGTGGCCGCGGGAGCAGAGGAAGAAGGTACTGGTAAGGGCTCAGGAACTGGGTCCACAGGAGACACTTGAGATGTTCCACTCAAGTTAGGATCGGTTATATCGAGAACAGTGGGTTGCCCTGAAATATTGATGCTACAAATGCAAAGTCAATATCATATTGGTTACGACGAAGGACCTTGAAATACCTTCCACTAGAATCCTGTCTTGCTTGTTCGCGTTGCTCAGCCATTTTCTTAATAGCCTTTGCTTGACGATACCTCTCCTTACGCATCTTATAGTCGGCCTTGGCACGTTCAACATCAGCCCTGAGCTCCTCTTGCGTGGGTGTAGTAGTCCCGAATGGGCTCGACACACTCTGCAAGATAGGAGGGGGTGGTATGACAGGGGCGGAATGTACAGGTGGTGGAATGGGTGTCTCAGGCAGAACATTGGCGGGGCTAGCTTGACCTAGGCGCCTAACAGGTGGTGGAATGAGTGTCTCAGGCAGAACATTGGCAGGGCCGGCTTGACCAAGGCGCCTATTACGTGCCTCTGCCAATGTAGTGCGGATGTCACTCATCCTAGTACGCGATGCATCGGCGTGACGGTCCATCTGTGTCGGAACCTCTTCCCGGCGATTGGGTGGCGGAGGAACACCCCAAAAGGGTGGAGGTGGGCGGGGCCATCCATGACGGCGACCATGTGGTGGACCCGGAGGACCCCAGTGATGAACAGGATGATGAGGGAAATGGCCTGGGGGAGGGGGAGGAGGAGGAGGCCTAGGAAATAGTGGAAAATTGTAAGGATGGAAGGGATGAGCGGACTCTGGAGTATGTTCCGGTGTTCTAGGCCGACCTTGCTCAGCGGATTGCTGCGGTGGCTGGAATGACTCGGCTGTATTCCTTGCGGTCTGGACAGCTTCGCCGAACACACGGAAAACGCCACCAAGGGCATCTGCAACCCTGACGCCAGCCTCTTCCTCCATGCGCCGAATCTCTTCCACAGTTCTACCAGTCTCCTGTTGAATACCGTCCGCAGCGCGAGCAAGTGCCTCGCGATGCGCAGCCCAGTATGTCCCGTTTGTCGTATTGTTGACGATGTTACGAATACCCTCTGATAATTCCGGATGAGAAGAGATGACACCAGAAAAGGTTGTCAAAAGTTCTGCTATGTCATGCGTGAGCGAAGATGCATTGGAGTTGTTGGTAGTTGAACTATCAAAAGTGGGGGTAGGATCATCGACAGATGCATTGGAATCTTCGGTGGAATGCGGCACAGCCTCAGGAAGAGCTTGCCCAGAAATGACAGGAGTACTCTGAGCCTGAGCAGGAGTTGCTGTCCCACTGGCTGAGACAGCAGACTTGGCTTTATCACCGAATACGGAGGCTTGAAGATCGGAGTGACTCAAGTCATAAACATGAATCTGTGGCTTTAGTGGGGCATCCTCCCCGCAGACTGAATCTGTGGACGAAATGTCGTCCTCAACTGTAGGACGCGTGTCATTACGGGCCTTTCCCTTATCTGCGCGGCCAGTGTGCAGAGTAAAGGTCGCATCTGAGCGTGTAGTGTCTCCAGCAGAAGATTCATGGTCTGCATTGTCAGTCTTCTTGGAGGGGCTGACGTCACTGTCAAGATCCTCTACGAATGCGTGGGGGCTCTCAGGGGTAAAAAGACCGGCCAAGGAGCGGGGGAGACGCTCCCAATCATCATCGACCTCGAAAACGAAAGGGAGTAACTCGGCTTCTCCGAACGTGTTCCGGAAGTGGGATTGCTGCGGAGCGGTAGTAGTATTGGGGCGAGAGGGGGTGAAATAAGTGGACCTGAGCGAGCTGAGGTCCAGTACCGCAAGTTTGATAGTATCGTTAGTAGCACTGAGGGTGCTATAGTAGTCCTGCAACTCTTCTTCAGAGCTGAGAGTCACTTCGTCCCCATCCTGGTCAATGTATGAAACTCCAACGTTGTAGGTTGCAATTCCGTACATAGTCCCAATCTTGGAGGACAGAAGGTCCCAACTAGGGCGATCTGGGAACGCCAGGCGACGGGTGAGCCCACCTTGTTTGGAAAGTTTGAACTGTATAGCAGAGGCCATGAGGGGAGAACGGAAGCTTCAGGTCAAGCGCTAACTATCATGAGATAAAGTCGATTTCAAACTCCGATATGCTGCGGCCACTGCGCCCACAGCAAGTAATTTAGGTGCTACAAACATCTTTGCATTCTCTTCTCTACTTCACAAAATTCCACTACCTTCTCCGAAGAAAATACGGCCCCTATGCGAAGATAGCCAAACGACCATCAATGTCGGCGGGGTCGTTCAACTGTACGCCAAGTTCAGTCGTCGTTCAAAAGTGAAAGACGCGCATACCCTGAGGTTGATATTCAGTGCACTCAAGGCAGCAAGCTCGGATTCCGAGAGGTCGAACGAGTTGCAGCCCAAGTTTGCAACCAACCTGTCATGATTGTTGGACTTGGGAATGACGGCAATACCCTGCTGGGTAGCCCAACGCAATAAAACCTGAGCTTCGGCTGTGAACCATATCGTGTCAATTATCGCCACTAATGAGTGACATTGTTCACCCACTCTTTCCATATTTATTGGCCACGGCGGAAGTTGCGCCGTGCTCGAGAAGCGAAGGAGTGTTCTTGTCGATACCAAGCTCAACGTAGGATTGGGGTCCAAACGACGAATAGGCTGTCACAGCAATGTCGAGCGTCTTGCAAAGTTTGACGAGGGCTTCTTGGGTGAGGTATGGGTGCAGCTCAACCTGCAGCACCTGCGGCTCGTACTTGGCATACCGAAGAACGTCGAGAATTAAGGATCCCTGGCAGTTACTGAAAGTTGTCCATAAAATGCTTTCTACATCTTTGATTTGCCACACATACCTCAGACCAATGTTTTTCGTCAGTCCCTCATCAACGAGCTCCTCCATTGCACCCCAAGTCTCAGACATGGGGGTGTTTTCTAGGATATTCTGTCAATCCAAGGCACTTCCGTTAGAATCCATGACTTACGGAGGTGGACTTTGCCATCATCACCGAACCACTCAGGGGGATAGCGGTGGCTGGGGTCCACATATCGTAAGGCAATGGGGAAGTGAACGAGGAAAAGATCGAAATAGTCTATTCCCCATAAGCCAAGCTGCATCTTGGTGATTTGTTTGACCTGAATCAATCGAATCAGCTGTTATGGATATATGCTAACAAATAAAAATCATGCTAACATGGTCATGCGCATGGAAAGTGTTCCATAGCTATAACAACAATTTACTGAGATACAATCCAACTTGAATGTAAGCGGGTCTTGCCTTGGAGGTAATGACTGATTCGTGAAAGACCCTTTAGCTTGCGAACTGGTTCAATGGCGATGATTACTCACATAGATCCTCTCTCTTGACAAGGCCATCCGCGATGGCACGGCGGACACCTTCGCCGGCCTCTTTCTCATTTCCGTAGTCACCGGCACCATCAAGAAGGCGGTACCCTGCTTTGATTGCATTGTACACAGTCTAGGGAACATGATAACAATATCTGATCACATTCAAGTTCACAAGGTCCGTAACTCACGTCAGCACAAGTGGTCTTGGTAACCTAAAGAGAGGAGGTCAGCTCATGAGCGCATATTAATTTCAGTGCTGCTCGCCTTCCAGAGACCAAAGCTGAAGCGAATTAGGGTTAATGAAGTTCTGCTCCTGAGTGCTGTGAAAGATCAATACGTACCCGACCAAGGGCATCTGCATGGAATTAGCGTGTATATACGATCAGCATTTAATCTACACAAATAAGAGGTCACCGACCTTCTGTTGGGTTCTCTTCAAAACAATCGAGGCCATGGCTAGTGAAATGGACGAGATGGGGTGAGAATAAGATCGATGGCCTTTAGGAATTCGAAAGGTTTTTCTACTGCTACGAGAAACGGTCCGGAGCCTCCTTTGTTGTGCTTTTCCTGGAGATCTAGCGTTCTCGTGACTAGAAAGGTGTTAGATTATTATAACTTCAGCCTGAACCGGAGTGCGCTTTAGACTTTGAAGTGATCATGATGCTTCACGTGATCTGAATCTCGCACGTGAGAACATGATCCTCATCCACTTTTCTTGAGTGAGGGCGGTTTCAACAGTGACTTTACTGCGGCAATTGTCCATCGACCAGGGCCTGCTTGTCACGCACACCATCAGAAGTTTCTCCTCGCATCAAGCACATCCACACTCCACAGTACGTCCGATCGTCAGCATTTCACAAATGTCACATAAACTTTTTGCCACCAGCGTGAAGTTATTTCGCTAACCGGCACCGGTGGAACTGTCAGCGGGTACCAGTGTCAGTAATACATGCGTTTCTACATCCTCGGACTCGGGCCCATTGGCTGCCTCGTTGCGCATCACTTACGCTCCGTTCTTCCACGCGTGCACCCAATCACTCTCATTTACAAATCTGCTAAGCAGGCCTGGGTCCCAAAGAATGCAGCTGCGACAATTACAATTGAAAACAAGGGTGTACGACAGTCCACAGATGGTTTTGATATCGAGGTGCTCGACAGACATAGTGGAACAGGTGGTGGAGTACGCTTCAATCCACAACTTTCAAGGGAGGAGAGCGCTGCATTCACTCCTAGCGATGAAGATTTACGGACAGAGCCCATCGAAGCATTATTCATAGCGACAAAAGCGCATAGCACTGCTCCTGCCCTATTACACTTGGCTCCCCGTCTTACCTCTCGCAGTACGATCGTGCTTCTACAGAACGGCATGGGAATATATGAAGACCTCGTCCAGAGGATATTCCGCAATCCGGAAAGCAGGCCGCATTTTATTCTGTCATCAATCACCCATGGGGCATGGGCTAAGTCGCCATTCCATGTGGTTCATGCAGGGGTTGGGGACGTTACGTTCGGGATTGTCCCAGATCACCGCCAACGGGATTTAGAAGCATCCTTGGCGGATGAAAGCAAGCCGCTGTATGAGAGGTCACTTGCTCTGGACGACATTACACGTCCTGGCGACCCGTCGTTCGATCAATACCGCAGCCTACGACACACAGTCGCTGCCTTGCAATCACTGGATGCCTTTGGATGTAAATGGAGCCCTATTGCAGACGTCCAGCTTGCGATGCGCAAGAAACTTGTTGTGAACGCCGTTGTGAATCCACTGACAGCCATTCTAGGCTGCCGGAATGGGGGCCTCTTTAAAGACCCGTCATCACAACAGCTCCTACGGAGCATCTGCGAAGAAGCAGCGGCAGCTTTCCGTGCACAAATTGAGACGGATACGCAAACATGGCTCGACTCTCTGGATCCCGGAGTGGATAAGAGTCAGGTGCCTGTGGGGCGTGTGTCAAAGGAACTGGGAGCCGATGCTCTCGAACGCGAAGTTCTGCGTGTAACACATCTAACACGAGGCAACATGTCATCTATGCTTTCTGACGTGAGGAAGAACAATCCGACGGAGGTCGAATTCTTGAACGGTTACCTGGTTAGGCTAGGGGAGCAATACAACATCCCAATGCCTGTCAATAGAGCCCTTGTTCAGCTTGTCAAGATGCGGAGCGCTATACCCATCGATCAGATGTTCTAGTTCGACAGGTGGAGTGTCTGAGTGAGTCATTGTATTTTCTGATCCTTCTGCCTACTTATTTCCGCGCCGATAGGACGTATGTATATACTCAGTGAGCTACCTTGAATAGAAGAGAATCTCGTTATAATCAAAGTGCTGCGTCATAAATGCGGCGGAATTTTCCGATTTATGGAATTCCGAGGATGTTATATTTCGAAATTGTTCATTAATGACTACGGCGTGTTAGGTATGTCCATATGTACAGCTTAGATATAATCTAAAAATGCAACGATAAGGATCATTGTCAACCAATGGTATTACATCGCGGGTTTCCATAGTCCATTCCATTGATTCCAGTCATGACATGAGGGCGTCAGTGATCATCAGCGCCTGGCCATCCCCATCGGACGACCCTAATTGGGCCGCCGTGCCACGATTCCACTCTGCGGCGAGCTAAAGTGGTCATCGTCGAACCGTGAGTACCGACAAAGCCGGCTCCGTTCGACTGAATGACAGCATCGAGGAATACGGGATACCTATAACAAATAACAATTTCTATCACCGAGAAACAAAAAATGGCAACTATTCGGCTCACCACTTTCCATAGACCTCTTCTGTGCGCTCCGTTGCATAATCTACGTATGTCCAACCCATCGCCCTGACCTCAGACCACCACTCCGGGTCACGTTCGTCGCTAGTCATAATGACCTGTGTGACCTCGATACCTTTCTGAGTGCGAAGCTCCTCTTGCACCTCCGATACCCTGCGCGCAATGATAGGCAACGAAGCGAAGCACTGGTCTAGAGGGAGATCGTTACAGTAATTGCGGAAATCGCCGTGTCGTATGTGTATGGAAATGTACTACCAAGACAAGAAAAGTTAGACCAGTGGAGTAGACCGCCGGGAGCTCTTTACTCACAGGTGGAGTCGGTTCATCTACCGGAACATTCATGGCTCGCCGGACATGCTCGTCGGCAAGCTTTTCTAGACTTGCATTCCAGCGCATGTGTTGACCAACAAATCTCCATGCAGGAGAATAGTCCATGTCCCACTCGAAAGCGTTCTGAGCTCCGACGTAGTAAAGGTAATCGAAGCATAGCATCTGATCATCAGGGGGAAGTGAAACCTGATGCTGAGGAGACGGATAACTGGTCGATCCCAGGTGTTTCGAACGAGTCTCCGGGAACCCAAGGGTCGCCAGAGACCAAAAGGAGGCGTGGTTGTCTCGTATTTCGGGAGCTGTCAACTTGACCCAATTCGGGGTGCGCGTCCATGAGATATCTGTGATGACCATGAAGTTTATCAGTTTAGGGATATTCAACGTTGTCTTACCGAGCTTGAGCCACCTCAGGGAGTGGCTTTCTCGAGCATTGCGTGCATCTTGTTGGACGCTTTCCCAGAGATTCCAACAACCAAGATCATCAAGAACCTCGCTTTCCGAGTCCTTTACCTCGTGCCATTCAAGTATAGGAGACCCTATGGATTTACTGAGCCGAGGGATGTCGAACACTTCTCCAAAAGCAAACGGAGCGGTACGAGTGTCGATATGAGAGGGGATGAACTTCGCGATTACGGGTATACGCCCTGTTAGGAGTCCTAGGTAAATCAAATTTCCCTAGTTTCTGTGAGCCAATCTGAACAACGCCGTCCAAGTTGTGGCCGTCGACTCACATAGGTCATCACGTCATTCGCTATCAAGCAGCTGTGGTCAGTAGCGCAGTTGATGGCAGTGTCTTATCGACGTACTCCATCCTGCAGAAACCCACGATGTAATGTACTTCGTGTCGTTCCGCAGGTTATCTGAAACGATTGTTGTGAGGTAGCAAGAAAAGACACCACTGATTAAACTGACCTCGGAAGCTTTGGGTAGGTGGGCCACGAACATATGACTGTGAGTTGAGGGCGCTAACATACTCTGGCGCATCCTGAACGTCCCGGTAATTCGAGGGCTTCGCGAATAAGAGAATTCCGAAACTGAGTAAGGATACACCCGAGAGGACTATACATAGAGTGCAGACAGAACGCCATCGGCTGTTAGCTTGTAATGATTTGGTACGGAACATAGGGATAAATGGACTCTCGACGTCGTCATAAGAGTTCAGTCTTGGGCTACTCTCAAGGTACCCATCTCCTTTGGTCATGGTGGGAGGTTTGGGATCCAGATCAGTTGCCTGACGTGCTAGCCATTCATATTTTTGAATTTCGAAAGGGGCACGAGGGGGCACGTTCCGGTGGCCGCTCCGGAGCGGGCACGGTGACGCCACTCCGTTCTGATCTGGCATTTGATCTTCATTGCCATTCTGGGCGGACGCGCACACGCCCGAACAGTGCCCGAACCAGTTCGCTTCCTCACCTCCACTTTAAATATGAAACAAGGTGATCGCACCGAGGAGGATTGTGGCTAGCCCCTGGGACCTTTGATCACCTTTAAGACTTATAGTTCCGCGTTAATACCCTAATTATCCGTAGATTTTTTTGGATCTCCAGACCTCGCAATCCACTCGCCCCCGTTCACTCAGAGAGAATGCGCGACAGGTACTTCGACGCGAACACACCGAAGGTGGCGGCGGTTGTGTCCTTCTATATGTCTGCCGCTCTGGTGGTGAGTAGTGTGCAGCTGCAGAATATCATTCAGACTTTAGCCCCTAATGAACCCTCAGATGGTGTTTGTGTAAGATAGTCTAGCAAGATGTTGGCAATTGTTAACTCAACCTCTGAGCGCAGAAATAAAGCTGTTCTTAATGGCTCACCAGACCTGCCACTACTCTTTCTGCTACTGCAGCTGCTCATCGCAGTGCTGCTCCTCCACGTGGCAGCTATGTTCATTGCACGTGTTGAGATACCTAAGATCGAGCTCGAGACCGCCAAGAAGCTTGCACCTGTAATACTTGTCAACATTATTGGACTTGTTTTCAATACACTCTGCCTTCGTGATGTCGAGGCCTCTTTCTTCCAGGTGTGTTGTCTTGTATAACTCTAAATACTGTCAATCTGACTCTGTAGATTGCACGAGGTCTTGTCCTACCTCTGACCATCATTGTATCTTCCGTGCACACGCGCTCCACACCTTCTACTCGAACTGTGATTGCAGCTGTAACGGTTGCCGCAGGTTTCTTACTCGGTGTGGCACCATCTACCATGGTACCAGCTAATGTTGCCCCTTCAAGCCTTTCTCTATTTTATGGTTTCCTATCGTCACTATTCATTGCTTTCCATGCTGTTCTCATCAAATCCTCTCTCCCTTATTGCAACAACTCAACCATTGAACTCGCATACTGGACCAACTTAGGCTCTGCAGTTTTCCTTTTCCCTTTTGTCTTACTTCACAAAGAACCTTCCATCCTTGAGGATCTCATGCACGATTCGAACTGGGACGGGCAAGTATTCCTATGGGGAAGTATTGTGACCGGCCTTTTTGGTTTCCTACTTTGTGTCGCTGGCCTGTTGAGCATCAAAGTTACGAGCCCTATCACGCACATGTTCTCCAGCGTAAGTCATATGCGCTGACAGAGAACTACTAATCCGTGACATACTGCTCCTGTAGGCCGCAAGATCTGTTATTCAAACCTTGTTGGGCGTCTGGTTATTCAAGGACATCATGACGGTGTATGTACCTCACTCCTAACTCCTGACGTTTAAAATTCACCCGGATTTGATCATGCTCGCTTCGCACAGCAATCGCGCCGGGTCTATTTTCGTTATCATGATAGGAACGATGTACGTTCTGTGTGAAGTTGCTCCTACAGGAATACTGATCGATCGCAAATTCACCCCAGTTATTACACTTGGGTCAAGTCATCTGAAACCGCACAACCTCTGCCACGCAAGGATGTTGACCTTGAGGCGCTCGGAAACAGGAAGCCGGAGGAAGATTCTCACGATGACGAAGTTACAGTGATTTTCGAAGGGCGGGAGAAGGAGGAGAAGGCGTAAGAAGCTCGAGTTGGTTGCCACTAGAGACAATGACGGACTACTGTTACTGCTTACTTGTCATCAATTCAGACTTGCGTAGAAGTCATTAGCTAAATTTACATTAGCTGAGTTGAGATACGTCGGACACATCGGCGACAACGTTAGAATTGAGCGTGCATGTAGGCGGCATCCATCGTGTCTGAGCTGGAATGATGAAATTGTGTGCCAGTGAGAGCAACTTGATAGTTAGCGTAATCTCAATTACGATTATCAGCCGACACGTGTTGCGATTCGAATGTGGTACGTACCCTCAACTTGGCCAGTATCCTCGGGGTAGCAAAGCTCAAGGAACCAGATCATACAGGCCCTGAGTTCCTGGCAGCCTGAGATGACAGGCGCACTGGTTTGACGGTCGAGGCCTGAATAAGTTACAAAAAAAAAGTGGTGTACACTAAAGTGATAAATTAAAATTGCCTTTTGGACTTTGTTTGGACTCCGGCAGGGGGAGATTCCTGTCACATGCTACTTGCTTTTGGTAACACTGCAATGACGTCTGTCCGTCCACTAGTTACATAAAGTAAACCAAAGCACGTCGGTGAACCGAACTTTGGATGGTTCCATTCGATCGACAGTCAGATCGTCGGTAGGATCGCGCCACTTTTGGATCCTAAAGGCGAAATAGTATAAGATACCCAAATAATTACTAGTGCACTCTCCTATGCGGATCATGATGGACGGTCCCTCGCCTCTGGTATCGTTGGATCCCTCTTGCAGCGTCTCTCTCACGGAATCGACAGTTGAACCCAAGGGGATGCATTGCTCCTCTCAGGAAGACTCAGATACATGGAAGCTGGAACGCTCATTGGGAAACAGTGAATCATCTTACTATCTTCCGTCTCGCGCGAATGGTGTAAATGACATGTGAGCATTTCAGAATCACTTGCTCAATGATGATCTCCTGATAGGTTGTGCCCCTCTGTAGGTATCTTCACTTGGGCTTCATGGCTCCAGAGCGCCTTGTTCGTCGGGCCCGCGTGCGTATGGTCTGGGCAATCCTTCGTATCCGCCATCCGCTCTTGGCTTCGAAAGTCGTCATGCACGATTATGATGACGTCAGGTTCGTGTAAGTTACTCATCTTCCAATTAAACATTTGCAACCACATGACTTTATTTCCAGGTTCACCCCACCGCAATCTCCGGAAGAAGCTTTGGTCGACGCGGACCGCAATTTGGAATATAAAACTTCGACCGATCACGGTATGTTTTGTACTGATGCTCCTGAGTTTGCGACATTTATGTAAGGTCTAGATCTTATCAATTCATACCTGAACGGAAAGCGGACATTGTCGAATGAACGTTTGTCGTACCTTGTAGTCTCTCAAGGAGGCACATCGTTACCAACCCCCCCTCTCACGCCTGGTTCTACATTGGCACCTGATGAACAAGAATCTCCTTCATACAATCATGACCTCATGATTTGTGCAACTCACTTTTTGGGAGATGGAATGGCACTACACCAATTTGCGAATGACTTTTTTGGACTGCTCGGCAGTGATAAAACCATCTCTGATCTCGAAGCTCAGCTGAAGGAAGAGCTCTGTTCTCGATGGGGCAAAGACTCTGGCATGGTATGCATGTTTTTTGCGTGGTTTCCACCTTACCTGAGCTCCAAGTCAGACTGCTGCATTACCAAATGCATTAGAGGACAATTTTAATGTCGACCAAAACAAATTACGTCGCGCAGTGGAAAAGGTTGATTTCCAATTGAGTCAACAAACACTTGTGGTGATTGTTACGCATCTTCTTGACGCGTAGTTTATTGACAACTTAATAGGGTGGACATTCGTTCCGGCGACAGAGTACAAAGCAGCCTAGGCATACAATCGTCCCAACTGTTTCTTATGATCCTGAGCGGACAAAAGCAATTCTCAAAAAATGCAAAGCCCATGGTGTTTCTGTCTCTGCAGCTCTATTTTCCGTGTGTAACATTGCTTGGGCAAAAATGTGCTCGGAGAAGCAAGATTTGCCAATGTAAGTCGGAAATAAATTGCCTATGTCTTCCGTTAAGCATTTTCTGCAGGATGATGTACTCTGCTTTAAACCTGCGCCCATATTTCACGGTAAAACCGGCAAACGATTCATACTGGTTCCTCGCGGTGGGTTATTTCAACGTAATCCTTCCCACATTCATACCTCGGTCAATCGATATATCCTCGGTATTCTGGCATCGAGCACGAGTTGCAAAAGAGCAGAGCACTCAGGCAGCGAAGAACAGGATGATTGTGTCCCGTAGTCTCTTGATGGCTGAGGAGAGGGGGAAACGGGCTCGCCTTTGGGCCAGAGAAGACGATGAGAGAGAACGAGGCACTTTTGTTCCTCCTCCTGCAATGACCACTGATACCACACCGCGCCCACCATCTGCCGCGTTGATCGGCTTATCGCTTCTAGGAAATCTGGACGGTATATATAAACACGGGGCCTTTCCTACCATCAAGCTCCACACACTAACGACAGGCTCGCGACAACGATCAGGAGGCATGCTGCTATTCGGGTATACGTTCGCCGGCAAGTTGTGGATCAGTCTCGGTTATGATGTAAATGGTTTCGAAAAGGTAATGGTGGAGCAGTTCTGGGAGAACGTGCTGCGGACGACGGACGAGATGCTTCTGAAGTGAACTGTCACACCCATTCTAATGGAGCAGTGGTGGAAATGAGGGTGATCCGAACCATTGTGATTAATTCAGACGCTTTCTCTAGAAAGATCGGACTTAGGGACTATAAACAGTGATTCAGAATTTACGTTAGGTAAATTTTTCGGGTTAAACATACATATTCACTTTCTCTTTTCGCTCACTGACGATTAGAAATACAATGTTGTATCTATACTGGATGATCTCTACACTTTATCTTATCTTATCACTGTGTTTGTGTTATGTGAATGAATTTCCAGCCAATTCCCGCACGAAGAACGTATAGTGAACCACGATGGCGGTACGGGAACTTCCCTTTGATCTCTACGTGCACATTCTCGAGCAGTTGACACCACTGGCAGATTCTGCCGAGAGCGTTTCTACACTCGTTTCTTGTCTGGCGACAAGCTCTTCTTTTCGAGCAGCTGCATCAGTTTCAGGACTATGGGAACCGCATTACCATGCCCGATACACAATATGTGACGTTGCGAAGGAGCAGTCGAGAAAGCAGTCTACAGGGGGCGACTGGCGGCTGATGTATCTCGAGAGGCGGCGCATCGACCGGGAAACACTGGACATACTGTCAAAGGTGGTCATGGAACGGGGTGATGGCAGACTGGAGAGAGCACGAGAGGTCAATGCCATGTTCTCGTTTGACGCATGGAATGTCCTAGAGATTACTGCAAGTTATCCGCTTCCACAGATATTCAACGAGCCAGGCGTTCGAGAACGGAGACCCATTCCCTCTCATGCAGTCCCCATGCGTTTTTGGGCCCAAATGCTGCTTGGTACTATCGCTAGAAGTCATGCTGTCAGAACCTGGGGAAATCTTATATCTAATGACACCCCCCAGGCGTTGGAGCTTTCATTTGCTTGCGTGTCCAGTTTTTTCTTATACCCTCCCATGAAGGTCCGTATTTCATTAGGCTCACTTTTGAAAATTGCTGAGCCCCTTCGAGGTCTTGTCCCAGCTTGAGGAACTTGCGGTTCTCTGTAAAGCCTACTTTATCGAGCGCAAAATTCCCCTCGACTCGGCTGAGTTCGCCGGTAACGCTGAAATGCTCAGCCTCGTCTGTTCTTCCATCTGCGATTTCTTGTGGAGCTGCGGGTTTGAAGCTGCGGATGGTGAGTTCTTTCTTCAATATGTCAATCTACGTTCTATTGAACAACCTTTCAGGACAGCGGTTTCACCTGTTGCAAGCCCGGCTGCCTCACCTCTTCTTGACTACGCACAAGGCTACTATTCCTATATCACTTGTATACGTTTTTGTGTGCATTGCACAAAAGATGGGCGTTACGGCAGCACCTGTTAACTTTCCTGGCAGAGTTCTAGCCGTAGTGTCCTCACCCGACCCATGTGTCTCTGATATATTTGTCGATGTTTTTGGTTCACGAACGCAGGCCATCCTTTCACTCCAAGATGATATTCCGCACCTGCTCATTCAAGCAGGAATCACTCCAGTTTCAATGCTTCGTTATGTTGCCCCAACTTCCTGTGCTTCCATGCTACTTCGGACGTCTCGGAATGTTTTAGCCTCCTTCTCCATCATGCCTTCAAGCGCGGTCTCCGAAGACATGCTGCACACAGCATTCTACGCCAGCCTCATGATCAACGTTATCTTTATGCGCGATGATAGGTATCTGCAGACCATAATACAGCATATCAATCGGTTCCTCCTTGATCTGTACCCAGTCCTTGTCGATTCATTATCGCCTCTCTTAAATTCGCCCCTCCGGGAGCAGCTCACGAGGTATTGCGCGACTGTCGTAGAAGGGGAGAAAGAAGCGGCGGCTACTGTTCACCCTCGCTCTGCACTCACGCGGGAGGTGAAATTCTTCGTCGGCATGGTTTTCAAGCATGCAGCTTATGGATATGTCGGGTATATATACGGCTGGGATGTGCGTATTTAGTTGGCGTGGCTGCCCGCTTTATCTTCATTTATTCGTTTGTTTAGCCCTCGTGTACGGCAGCTGAGGCCTGGATCAATCAAATGGGTGTCGATTCACTCTCCCGCGGGCGCCATCAACCCTTTTACTATGCTCTTACTCAGAACGGTTCCCAACGCTGTAAGTGTATTTAATTTAAATTTAATAGCAGGGCTGATGTGTATGAATCATCATGTGATGTCACAGATGTTGCAGAAGATAATATCACGGCGACATGTCTGGAATCAGCTGATATACACAGAATTTTTGTCGATGCACCAGTGGCAGGAAGGTACTTTGAAGACTTGACTCAAGTAGACGGGAGAGCAAGGTTTCACTTGAGCCCGGAACTGAATGCGGCGTATCCAGATGATGAAGCTTTTGGAGAAAAATGGCTTAAACAAGGAGATAACTAACCAAGACATTCTATTCATCTATAAGGACGTTTCTAAAGAACAAGACTGATACAATATGTTACAGTATCGGGAAGGTACTATGCTACAGGCAGGATGTATAAGATGTAGCATGTGCGGGGAAAAGAAGTGAGAGATAATGCTAACGTCTACCAGTGACCGAGATCGACTTCGGCTTGATCAAAACCAATCTCAAGCCAGTGCTCACTGTCATCAACAGAAGACTCTGCAGTAAGACCCTGGAAACCCACGCGAGTATATACTTTCCTCGCAGGATTGTCGACACCCGCGTATAAGACAATTGTCTCGTACTTCTTCAGCAATCTGAGTAGAAAAAAAAAATTAACATCGCCGTCGAAACATCGTAGCGAATGTTCATACTCTTTGCAGACACGACGAACCAGTCTTTCAGCATAGCGCTTACCCCTCCAACGCTCCGGCGTATAGACCTTCGTGATGGCAGCGACATTGCTTGACTTCCTCGACACAGCGACAATGCTCGCAATATCGGACTCTCCCTCTCCATTGGAGCCTTGAATCTCGAGTACCCAAACTTGATTATTTTTAATCAAGAGATCAGCCTCTTGAACAGCTTGCTGTGGCGTCAGAAGGAACGGAGGCTATTGACATCTCATCCATGAATGCTTTCTTGAGAGAAAGGAGTAGCAGACATACTGAGGTCGCAGCAAATTCTTGACATGATTCAGCAATCTTGTGGGCATCCTCTTTCACAGCAAGACGCAGCTCAAGAGTAACATCATTCGCCAGCGGCGGAAAGGGCGGAACGGCATTGCGGACAAAAGTGTTCTTGGTACACATGCTAAAAGTTGCATCATAGTATGGTTCCTCGATGCATTTAATCCCTGTGAGTGCCGTCCATGCGGCCGTGAAGGCACGGGTGACCGATGCAACGGAAAAGACGGAGAACACCCTTCGCACCCCGACAGATTCGTTCAGAAGCGCACAGAACGCTTTCATCGAGTCTTCGAGGGGCTCAGATGTTAACTCGTGGATGGGGAATGTGGGGACGATGAACACCGGATATTTCCCCATCGGTCCCTCGGTGCAAGAGAGGACGAATTTGATGGCGGAAGTTCCGGGCTTCGTGTAGACGAGCCAAAGCTGTGCGTCGGAAAAGCTTTCAGAGTATTCTTGGTGACCCAAAACCTTCCCTGCATGAGGAAGGATCACATTTGCAAGAGCCTCGTATTCGCGTAAAATGTCCAAGACATCAACTGCATGTGGGAGGCTGTGACGGTCGTAGCGTTTGACGGAGGAGAGTAAGCCAGGCATGCTGTCTGTGAGGATTTAGCTTATGCAGAGCGGGTACGAGGAGCTGGGTATGAGGAGAGTGTAGAAGGGGCTTTTGGGGAGCCTTTATACTCACAGCACCTGTAGGACTACGTTGGTTCATCATCCAAACGTTCTTATGCTCAACACATGGTGGCTAGGGGGCCAACGGCCAACGTATCCCTCCGTGCGGATTAGTACATTATGACACGCCAATATGATAAAACGTTGGACAGAGATTGGAATTCTCTCACCCTTGGCTATGCGATGGCTGAGGACCATAGTTGCCTGGCGGTAGAATTGAATAGATGGCCTTTGCCAGTATTCGGTGATATGATACTTACCGTCGTCTACGTTCCGGTCATCAACACAGCAATCGGTTTTTTGCCATGAGAAGTATCATCAAAGAATGGTGTTCGAGGCCTCTCTGTTTTCTATGGCCATCCTGTGGCGGCAGCGTGGCGGGACCGAGCGAATTACTGCATATCACTTGAATTAGTTTAACATGCAACGTATCAATGACGTCTCTCACCTATTCCAACATACTCCAGCGCACCTACATTGTCCCATAGGTGACATGAATGCTGAGCGCTGAGCTCTGAATCCACGTTCAAGACGTGTACAAGCGCTCAACGTACCTAAGCGCCTTCATTATAAATTTGCCCTTGTATTACAACCACATCAGCCTGCAAGACGTTTAAACACCGTGGTCGTGGTAACAAATTTCGTGAGGAACGTCGATTGCCTTGTGATTGCAAATCTTACTACGAACAAAGGACTTGAAGTCCTCTTACAATGAGTTGTTTTGGACCGCTTTTTCCAAAACATTTAGCATAGCCAATAACTTCTCCTCGTTGTGCCTCCGACCGACAAGCTGCAGAGAAATGGGAGCATTATCATATGTAGCGGGATCCCATTGATCATGGATAAATCTCTCGATATCATTCCTTGCAGGTGGAAGAGCTGGGTAGGTAGCTGATTCCGCAGCTTTGAAGCGGTGAACAGGGAAGACAACCGCCGGCAAATCTAGTAGATTCCAATGAGAGGTATAACCCCACCAGCGGGTCGTATAATGGGGTGGAGCTAACGTGGGCGCAACCGGACAGAGTATAGCATCCACAGGACACCCACTAGCAGTACGTTGACGAGTTGAATTCCAGTGTGCTAATGCCTTAGACCGAAATTCCTCGCGTTCTAGATTGAGCTTGAATATTTGTGCGGGAGTGTAAGGATCCCGTCCCTGTGCATGTCCGAGTATCCATTCCGTCTGAGGTAGCGTATGCTCTTCGCCCGCTCTGATGGTTTCCTGGTACTCGGCACCGCCATCTAGTAAGTACAGCTTCACCTATGCAAACGAATGACTCATTAGATCTCATACAGGAAAACGGGGGCATCTTACAATCAGATCCCATCCGTTCTGATGATCTAGTGCTTTCCATTCAATTACATCGTGTCCGGCACGTACCAAGGCATCTTTGTATTGGTTCAGAGCCTTCATAATCGGAGGATGTGGTGCAACGACACCGTCATCAAAAAGGACGGCGATTGCAAGTTTTTCAGGTAGACCTTCCTCACTCGCCACAACACTCTTCCATGGCATTTCTAGGAGGCAATGTTCATCGAACCACGGCTTCACATCGAGCATGACCTGACAGAATAACTCAAGGTCCCTCCCAGATGTTGCCAACGGTCCGACGCAACCCACAATTGCATCCATTCCGTCGTGCGAGCCGAGAAGACCGGAATGCGGCAGACGCGCCACTGATGCTTTCAGCCCGTACAGACCACAGTGCGCTGCAGGAATCCGGATGCTCCCACCAATATCAGTTCCAACGCCCAGAGGACTACCATGACACGCTATCAGGGCCCCCTCACCACCACTGCTTCCTCCAGGGGTTAAGTTGGGATTGAATGGGTTGTCAGTCCTCCCAAATACGTTGTTTTCTGTCTCGAGTGACTGAAAACAAGGTAAGGGAATGTTTCAGACGAAGAAGTACAGTGTGACTGACAAGCAAAGTCTGTGGATTTTGTGTTTTGACATATATGATTGCGCCGGCGTTGCGCAGAATTTTCACCACCAAAGCATCACTGTCTGCGACAGTGTTGTTGGCCCAACCTTGGCAGATAGAGAAAAAGAAAATAAGGGACCGATTCAAACAGATGATGGAGCACTCACCAAGGTAACCGGACGAAGTATCGAGACCCTTGATTTTAATGTGATCCTTGATTGACACCGGTAGACCATGTAGTGGTCCTACGACATCTCCAGTTGTGTCCAGATGATGGTCAAGCTCTCTAGCTCGCACGAATGCTTCCTCGAGGCAAACTTCCGTTAGACAGTTGGTAATATCTTGAGCAGCGATCGCCGCTTTGACAAAAGCCATGAGAACATTCTCTGCGGTATGGGCGCGCTTGCGAATCAATTCTACGATTAGGGTCGCGTCACATTGAACGATAGCACGTTCGGTCTCTGTGAGCTTGCTAAGAGGGTATTGTGAAAGATCGACGGCGCTATCTGGGATAGAGATGCGCGACGCGCGATAGACGGATAGCTTTGCCTCACGCTCGTCTCGCTTTTGAGCAGCTACCTTGTGAAGTTGGGAGACCATGGTGAGCGAATGGAAGGATGGGTCAGTGAGCCGGTCAAGGGACTGCTGATGATGAGTTTTTCAAGGAGGGGCATGACTACTTTTATACAACAGAAAAGAAATTAAATTGAACGGACGGCAGTTCGTGGGGCCCGTGTGCATTGTGCTGCTGTGCAATATCAGAAATTGCGTCAGATTCGCAAGAATTTTAGCGAAGCAGGGGCCAGATGAAGGCAATGCTGCCTGGTATACACATAAGAATGAAGTCCGATACACATAAGAATGAAGTCCGCATGTCAATGGGTAATGGTAGGGACAAGTAAACGCTCAAGAGCCATCTGGTCGGTGCTTGAGTTTTGTATATATCTGTTTAGCCCATACATCTATCCAAACTCCTCCATGGCATGATGATGATGTCAAACAAAGCAACCCGCAGCTACTCCCATACCTCGAATCGCGCAAAGGCACGCGCCGTCATAGAAAGAAAATCCAATTTCAAAAGCGTCCTTGAAAATCCATTTCGAATACAATGGTAATCTCGGAACATCTTTCTCAATTTTCAGCTCGGCCTAACATCCGAAATCAGGCCCTCAATCCCTCCAAACATACAAAGCACGTTCCTTGTGACTTTCTTAGCCTCCTTGGAAAACACTGTAAAGCGCCTCACTCGGAAATCTGCCAAGGCAGCCGTTAACAGTGCAGATTCGGTAGAAGGAACGATCTCAATTCCGGACACAATAATAGGATCATCATCAGAGGGTGTTAATTCTTCAGCGTATTCGGTTACTGAAAATCCTGCATCGCCTTCTGATTTTATCACCATTGGCATCAACCAAGTGACACGGAGGCTGGAATCCCAAGTCAAGTCTATCCGGAAGTCGGTTACGCTCACCACTGCATCGAGCGTTGACCAATTATCCAGCGAACTTGCTTCCATTGCTGTCGTCCTCGTGTGCCGTGCCGATGTTGATCCTCCGATGTTATTAGATCACATTCCTCACCTTGTTGCCGGATGCAACTCTGCTTGCCCTAGATCCGACCTGGAAGGTGCTTGGCAGCCCCTGAAGCTGATTCTCCTGCCAAAAGGCTCAGAATCCGCAATCGCTCAAGCGCTTGGTCTAAGACGAGCAGCTGTGATTGCTATCCATGTAAGCATTCCGACCCTATGCAGGACCCTCATTTCTGATGCCCACTGACCAGGATAATGCTCCATATCTGCCTACATTTTACGAAATACTTCGATCTGTACCTATCATCAGTGCGCCATGGCTAGTACCTCCAGTACAGCCCGCTTCTCCGAGACCCTTGATTCCCACTCACATCAAACAATTGCGTACCAGCGCACCAAAAGATATGAAAGCTGCAAAAGAACAAAGGATGAAAGCACGGGCTGCAGCTAAAAAGAGTAGCGCGAAGCCCACGTCAAAGAAACGTATCGTCCTTAAAACAGCAGGATCAGATTGAACCCTTGATATACAACGTCGTGTTCCACATTCTTGGTGAGTATTTTCCTGCAAAAGTATCGAACCATTGTTTGTGACATCGATGTGACATATGGTCAGGCGCTCTCGTTCTAGTCTTGTCGAATCGGGGTACTACCTTACTATGTAGCTTATCTGCTACTTTCCATTGTACAATGATGACAAAGTCACGTGAATTTAGTACATCATTAATGTGTTTCGTCCACGTTCTGCCTTTGTTCTGATAACGCATCTTACTTTATCCTGCGTATCTCGCACTCTGATGTTCATTGCTATCGTCGGTTCACGGTTTTCGGGAAAGTCTACTGTCGAAGATTACCTGATTTCCAATGGCTTCACCTCTGTCAAATTGTCCAACAAGGATGTAGAGGCAGGTCCTGCTAAGCTCTTCGCTCCGGATATTCGGGTGGTCATATTTTCTCTTCAGATT
This sequence comes from Rhizopogon roseolus, assembly GCA_930272055.1. Lineage (NCBI taxonomy): Eukaryota > Fungi > Basidiomycota > Agaricomycetes > Boletales > Rhizopogonaceae > Rhizopogon > Rhizopogon roseolus. The sequence goes on from CAKNEV010000069.1 coordinate 21,000, forward strand.
ACGGGAGACACAAAAAATCAGGGCACGCAGCTGCTTCCGGTGCAAACCAAGACCATTAGTGACGCACACGATCAGCCACTGGCACAGGACTCCCACTTGCAACATATTTCCTTCGACTCCCCAGTTGTGCTGCTGGATCATGTCACGCAACATTGGCGGTCAAATTTCGTTACGACCGACCTCGACTCAGACAGACTAGTGAACTACTTCATCAGGCGTCCTTTCTTCATGCTAATTAGTATAGACGCACCCGTTCTACAACGTTATTATCGCTCAAACGGGTATCTATCCGATCATCTGGTATCATCTATCTAGCTGAAAAAAAAAATTCAACCTAGTCTGATGGACACGATGACTCTCCAAGACTTTGTACGAGAACATGATCGCGAAGTGTTTGGCGAGCGATCACCGGGGCCGAACTCAACCACTGGCAGCAGGTTTTCACTCCTACGCCGCGCAAGCCCGCAGATCAAACTCAAGATCATCAATTCTTTCGATTCCATCGCCGAGTTCCACCGTTACCTGGATTCTTTAGATATCACAGACACACAGCGGCTTAGACCTCAATGGGATACCTATTTCATGGTATGAATGTTGTTCAACTCCACACATAAGATTCAAACAGGTCCAGACGCTCGCAGATCTGGCTTCGCAACGTTCCAATTGTATGAAGCGCCGCGTAGGCGCGATACTTGTCCGCGAGAACCGTATAGTTGCAACAGGGTACGTTCGGATATTTCAGTTTTTGGATATTCTCCGTTATATCGATTAACAGTTATAACGGCACTCCTCGCGGAGTTAAAAACTGCAATGACGGTATTAGTATTTAGTTCTTCCCCTGTTATGCGTTAATTCCAGTGTAGGGGGCTGCGGACATTGCAATCGCACGTCAACGACTAACGGCACTGAGTGCCTTTGTTTACATGCAGAAGAAAACGCACTTCTGGAAGCAGGAAGGGACAGGGTTGGCGCCAATGCCACCATGTATTGTAATACGTGAGTACAGCAAACATAGTCTCCTTGATTACCTGCTTTACATTCCAGCCTAGGTGTCCATGTTTGAAATGCACCATCAAGATCATCCAAAGCGGTGTCAAGAGAGTAGTCTACAATTTGAGCTATAAGGTGTAAGCTTGTTGATATCCCATCCAACCGTTATCTGACGGCGTTCTAGAGATGAAGCTTCTGCACGACTATTCCAGGAGGCCGGAGTAACAATTTTCAGACACGTTCCACCTCCCGAACCATAAAATTGGTGACGAAAGCCATCATGATACCAACCAAAAACGTATTACTCATTCAGGATCAAACGTACATTGTCTTCTATATCCCATTTGTGTTCTCTCAAAAAAGCTACCTCCCCTGTCAGACGCCCACACGTTGCGAGAAGCGCAAGCCATACGGCGTCTTCATTGCCCCTAGCAAGCGTTACGTACAACTCCCTTGCACAGACTTGTAGTTCCTCGTGCGCCTGTTTATGCAAGAAACGCCTGAATGCAAGAATGACCTGCCAGCCGCACGAGTCCTGCATATGAACACTGGCTACAGCCGCTGTCATCGTCCTCAAGATCGAGCGATATAAACGGTGAGAATGAGTGTATGCCGATTCCGTTCCCACCGCCCCGTGACCACGACGTGCAAGAGCGTTTTGAGTGTCAGAAAAGTCCAGCTTCTTTAAAATGCTATCAAAACGAGGCCATACATCGTCCCACACTCGACGGCCCATGAAGCTGCCAACATGTGTCACGAGGGATTCCACAAGGCTGGCGGCCGCACTGACTACGAATGGCTCGGCGTCATTGAGGCGATTCAGGATGAATGGCCACGCTTGATGGATAGGAGGTAACAGGGCAGACTCAGGCAGGACAGGCGTCGCTGAGCTTAGCAAGGCCAAGATCCGGGCACGGATGACAGGTGAAGAGTGTGTGAGAAAATAAATGGATCGCGAAACCATCTGCTTGGTTAAGGCTTGCGCCGGGGTAGGCGCATGCTCGGCATCAAATTTCGGTTGTTCAATGGAACCATTGTCCTGGGTTTCAGTAGTCTCTTCTGTTTTGGCGGCGCCCCATGCCTTCCGAGGGGCAGGGCCATAGTTAGTGGGGTCTTCTTCTGGTGGAGGATCATTGCGATGAGTGAGCCATTCGAAAAGTGGCTCTAAGGAACGAGTTATCATCGACGACTGTATGTCGTCCTCACGTTCATTTTTGGTAGGAGACTCTTCGATCTCGACGACCTTGACCACTTCCCCTAATACTTCCACTAAGCCTTGAACGATGACGTCATACCCATGATACTCGTCCAAACGATCAAAGCATTCTTCAACAACATCGCCAGCCTTTTGCACCACGTCAGCCCCTACTAGTCGCACGAGGACAGCCATCACTTTTGTCGCATCAACGTCAAGCCACCGACGGCTGAGCCGGCGGGAAACGGAGTCCAATGCGTAGTCAAAGTTTGACAGCAGGAGGTTTGCTGGCGAGGCGTATGACATGACACCTGAGATAAAATGCAACGTCGCAAGGCCGGTCAGGGAAAGATGCGGTGTAGGTGACACGATCGAATGTAAAACTGTATATAGAACGTGGATGAGAACGGAGGCGTAGCGAGCCTGCAATATTCCCGCGGTAATCGCAAGTAACTGCAAACAAAACGTCTTGTGCAATATGGGTTGATCGTCGGAGAAGGCAGGTGCTGCGGCCCTTGGCTCTGCGACCTGCAAGGTAGCACGAATGGTTTTGAAACCCTTTGTGAATTCCGTGTTCAGTAGTGAGTCATCCGTGTGGCGATCCGTGCGAGGAGCATCGGATTGGCTGCTGAAATCGGGCTCCTCGTCCCACAACTCGGTGAGGTCACGAGAAAGACCTCTTGCAAACCGCTCCAGTTTCCTGCTACGAGGTCCGCTCGAAACAGTCATGCCGCTTTCATCCAGACTAAAGCCTCCAATCCCCTCAAGAAGACGAGCAGCACACCATAATGCTGCAACGGCATTGTTGGATCGCGAATGACGTCCAGTACTGATAAACCATTCGACAGCGTAGATGCAATTTTCGCCGCTGGTTCTCCCCAAAGCACGTAGCATACGAGCCAGAGCAACATGCGCGGACCTTGCGAGGACATTTCTTAACATGGTCTCGGGGAAATTGACTGTGACAGGATTGTCTGCATTATCCTCCAACAACAGCTGAGCGACAGAACCCTGGCTAACAGTCACTTGGGGACTGGTAAATTCCAATACAGAAAGCAGAGTAAAACCCCACTTCTCAATTCCGCCGGTCGGCCCTAACAGCGTGTCGATACCAGAAGAAATTGATGTTAGACCAAGGCCTGAAGAAGACACGTTACTAGGAGTAGCCAACCGACAGATTGCCTCTATCTGGCCTGCGATGTGTTCAACCTTGGTATCGTCTTGGGAAACGATGGATCGGGGTAGAGAACTGAGGTTCTCTTTCGATATTTCTAAAAGGGTTTGCAGTAATGGTAGTCTTGCATCAGAAGTAGCCGCCAACAGCTCAGATAAGGCCTGGTGGGCGATTTGTGAAACCTCCGGGAAAGAAGAGTTGAGTAGTGACAAGAGCCAAGACAACAGAAGAGGTCGAGATTGTGGAAGAGTTAGATGGGTGGAGGAGAGGATAGCCTTTGAAAAAGACGATAGGGCAACCAAGGCGAGCGGAGTTGGATGGTTCACGAGAGGTGTCAGAGAATTTAACGCGATGTGTAATTGCGAGGCCGATGCGCGCAACCAGCTTGAGGTGCGTGCTGTCAGGTATTGTGGTAACTCCGGCGGTTTAGGATCTACTGCAGGAGCGTCTGCGAGATTAATAAAGTCTTCAAGGTCCACGACACTCCGAACGACACCCTCTCGGATACATACATCGTCTCCTAATGACTTCATAATTATAGGCTCCATGGTTTCAAGACTCAGAGCAACGATATCTCCATTGACCCACCCCTTTCTGCTCGACATGCCGAGAGCGATTCTGGTCGTGGTACTGACAACGCCGGGCAGGATGGAAGGAACAAATTGCTCTGAAGCATACACATCGATTAGTGTACGCAGAACTTTGAGTGAGATACGTTGCAATGGGAGATGAGGAGACTTGGCGGTGAGGAGGAGCGTATTGACAGTCTGTCCTAGGATAGGCATGAATTGTTGGTTCTGAGAATGCGCTCGAAGTTGAGAAACGCGTGTGCGCAAGAATTCCTCCTGAGAGTCCGACGATATTTCTTCTGCGCGACGTTCCCCGAGGATAGCCCACAAACATCGTGCAGCGGCTTGTTTGGTTTCGTCATCCCTGACTTTGGCTTTACCCTTGCTTTCGATGTCCCCGATAATGGAGCTGCATAGCTTGAATATCTGATCCCAGACCTGGATGTCACAGAACGACCACCATGTTTGGCATAGAATAGCAAGAACGCCGAAAATCTTTTCGAGAACTTGATCCGGAATCGCCGACGACTGATTTCGACGGAGGATCGTGGATAAAGGGAAAAATATGTAGGACACCAAAGATGATGGCAACGTGAAGCCAGATTGACGCGCTTCGAGGAGCGTGGTTTCAAGGCTGGATAAGAGACGCAAGACAGGTGCTACGGTCCCAGGAGACAATTGTGACTTCTCCAGCAGGGGGACGCATATTGATTTGAACTGAGATGTAAAATTCGCAGTTAACTCGTCAGTCCATGAACAGAATTACATTACAGGCACCTTTGAGAACCATTGTTGAGATAGATCATCGTTGAGCGGCGTGCTCACAGAATGCATCTGGTGTTGACACGGGAGACTAGACTGTGTGAAGCTAGTCCCCGTGAGTTTTACAGAGTCCGAGACTCGGTGATTCATTCCGAACTTTGATTCAGATTCAGAATGCTTTTCACTCATGCGTGCATGACCTCTCTGGCTTTTTCTCTCCATATCTCTCGTCGCTCTTATTATAATTAGACCGGTCTCTGGGCCTTATTCATTCCTCTCATCCCCCAACCTACCTGTCTTCAATGAGTCCTGAACCTCCAAGGATTCTTCTTGTCGACTCGTATGACTCTTTCACTTACAAGTCAGCCGCTACTTATTCCTTTGAGCGAATATACTCATCATTTATCATAGCTTAGCATCTTTGTGTCGAAAGGCCATCCCAAACTGCCACGTAAATATCATTAAGAACGATGACATAGAGCTGACAGATCTACTGTCGTATCTACCCTACTTCTCTTCCATCATCGTTGGCCCCGGACCAGGATCACCCGACGTCCCGGAGGATATCGGTCTTGTCAAAGACCTATGGAAAATAAAAGACGCACATCTTTTGCCAATATTCGGCGTTTGTTTGGGCCTTCAAAGTTTGGCCCTTGAACATGGAGCTACCCTACGAAGGCTCTCTGTCGTCAAGCACGGCCACCTATCTGCTGTTGAGCACAATGGCACAGATATATTCAAAGGCGTCGGGCCTGTGGATGCCGTTCGTTACCACTCCTTGCATGTAGACCTTAGTGGTACGAAAAACATCGAAGAACTCGCATCGACTTATGACGCGGAGAACGGAAGGGTAGTAATGGCCATTAAGCATTGCACTCGACCCTTCTGGGCAGTTCAGTACCATCCTGAATCAGTTCTCACTCAGGGTGGTGGCATTGAAGTTATGCTAAACTTCTGGCGCTTAGCTCGCGCCTGGAGTGCTTCTCATGCGCGACTCACACGCCCATGGGATCAAAAGGCAGAAAGAGTTTTTGGCACATCATGGCCGTATATTCGTCCACCGCCAAGTACCCCCCGTACCAACATCCCACTAGTCTCTTCTACGATCAAATTGAACATCCCAGGCCTCTCTGCTCCCAATATATGCGAGGTCTTGGGTGTCGATGATGACTCCTCTCCCTTCGTTATGTTGGAATCCGCTGCACAACCTGGCCGATTCACCATCATCGGCTGTCTGACCTCAGCATCCTTGCGAGTCACACACAAGATTGGAGATAGTTTTATTCATCTACAAAACGGGGAATCGTGCGATCAAGTAGATTTGGGATCTCATGACGTGTGGTCTTGGCTTACTTCTTTCATGAACAAGCGGAAAGTCATCGGTGGCTCACCAGAAATTCCATTCTGGGGTGGTCTCATGGGCTACCTGAGCTACGAACTTGGCGTCGAATCTCTCAGAGTATCAGCCGAAAAGATACATAGTGAGGCACGACACCCCGATGTGAACCTTGTATTCGTGGAGCGCAGCATAATTCTCGACTCGACGTCCGGAAACATCTACCTCCAATCTATTATGGAAGACGACGACGAATGGCTCGAGGAGATGGTTGTAGAGCTTCACTCTGCCGCCCGCAATTATTCAACATATTCTTCATTTAATAATTCCCCTTCTTCAACGAAGGCACGACCGAATACCTCTACCGTTATTTTACCAGGCCGGGATCTATATCGATCCCGCATCAATATGGCCAAAGAGTATCTCTTCGCCGGAGAATCTTATGAGCTGTGTCTTACGACCAATACCCGCATCACTTTAAACGACCCTCTGGCACCGAAGGCTTCATCAACCTACTCGCCGTCATGGCAGCGTTATAAACATCTTCGCGAGCTCAACCCCGCCCCTTACGCCGCATACCTTCGGTTGCATCCAACGACTTTGATGGCTTCATCGCCAGAGCGTTTTCTCTCATTCACTCGTCCACCTGAAGCGACGTATCAACTACGTCCCATCAAAGGCACCATCCGGAAAGGTCCTAATGTGACCCGCGCTGTTGCTGAGAAAGCACTCAGGGGCAGCCGGAAAGAGGTTGCGGAAAACCTCATGATTGTCGATCTTATTCGACATGACTTGCATGGAGCTGTTGGAGAGAACGTGGAAGTCAAGCAGTTCTGCAGTGTGGAGGAATACAAGACAGTGTGGCAGCTTGTTAGCGTCATCGAAGGCAAACCGGCAGACGGTGCTGATCAAGCTGCCAGTCACTATGCTAATGGCGCACTTGGGTGGGAGGTTCTCAGACGCAGTTTACCCCCGGGTATGTCGTGAAGAGTTGCTCCTAATTCAATCGTTACTCATTTCTTACCCTAGGTAGCATGACTGGGGCCCCGAAGAAACGCAGTGTTGAGATTCTCCGACAACTGGAAGACGAAGAACGCAGTGTTTATTCCGGTGTCTTCGGTTACTGGTGCGCTGGCGGCGGGGGCGACTGGTCTGTTACCATCCGGAGTTGCTTCAAATACGATGACCGGTACGAATGCGATGCCCATTCGTGGATGAAATTCAACAATCCCGACTTCTATCCTGGAGTCCATGAGCCAGAGCATTGGGTGATTGGCGCTGGAGGGGCTATCACTGCGCTGTCTGATCCTGATGCAGAATGGGACGAGATGTTAGCAAAGCTACAATCGGTTCTCCGCGTTTTTGGCGCGGCTGTACCTCGCGGGAACTAGCGTGGTTCATGTTTTGACCTGCTTCATCCCCAGTCTGCATTGTTTTTATACACCAAGTATTATCTACTGAATTCAACTTCACCGCCTCACGATAGAGTATACCTATGTATCCATAGCATGTTGCTGCCGACGAATTCTTAGTTATGATTGGTTTCGTGTGCGAGTTCACTCGAAGTGTTCGATGATCACTTCCATTGAGCGTCAAGATGAAGAATGAGACATGCTCGTTACGAAATTTCGAGCCCATGCCAAGATGAGGCAGCACTCTACGTTCGACACATTTTGGTGGCGTTCAGCCAAAAATACTTTCCTTGTAAAGGCAACGTAGTAACTGATTGGTACCAGATGCTAAGGTTGGACCATCTGCTGTATTTATAGTCTCCTGGTAGTCTCTATCCAGACGTTCCAGATCTGATCATGACAATATTGAAGTCAAATAGTTTCAGAGAGCTATTTTTCACCTTCTCACCTTAATTTTGCTTGTGCTCCGCTGCCGATATTCATCGTCCTCAATTCTGCCCACACAATGTTGGCGATAGCGTCAATAGGGTATGTCTTTGTAGAGAGGCTGCCCCTCATTGGCGAGAACGGCATTATATACAGGCACATACAAATTCAACGCTAATATCTGTACAGCTGGCTGGTGATTTTGATGATAAAACGTCTCAGGCGATACTTATAAATCATGAAATTTGGTCATCGCCGTTTTCCCTCCTTGGCTGGGCAAATTCGTCCCGGTAGTGGCGCCGCTCCATCCCGCCTTGCGCATAGCACTTTCGATAGCCTCAACCTTGTCCCGGCCTTGGTCGGGAATGACGTCCGGAAGATATGTGGCGGTCAGAGTGTCTTTGGAGGTGAATCGCGGTAGAATTGCTGAAGAGGATGGTGGAGAATGCGTATGCGAAGACGATGGGTATGATGATGGGTTGGGGAAGCTAATGTAGATCCCGTGAGTGTCAATCGTCCAATCTAAGTATGACGACGCGTCTTCAATGTCTGTCAAAAGGGATATCCTGCATGATCAACGCACATGTGGAAGACAACTCGGATAGAGGTACCTACTCATACTCGAGAGATGGTAGCTCTTGCCATTCTATTTTCCAGAAACGGGATTCTTTGAATGCACTAATTCTGCAAGACCTTCTCTAAGAGGCAGAGCATTGAAGTTGCCGATGCAGCCCCTTCGTCTGGCTAATCTGCCTGAGCGAGAAGACCTAGTATTCTAACGAGCCTCTCAATGCCTGATATGATGCTTACACAGCCTGCAGCCGCACTTGCAATATTTTGCTACATACGCAATCCTTGCGGGGACTTGCCGAGGCTTGACCAACTTTGGTCACTTTGCTGATGGGCCTGTGAATTTAGTGGGTAGTCATCTTATTATTGCACTGTGTGCAGTATCTCAGCGACCTCGCACGTTGAAGACAGGTAGTCCTTTGTCTCTACCGACGCTGCTGATACCGAACTTCCAAGTTCATGCCAATGGACCAGGCTGTGAAGGAGATGAAACACAAATCAGAGTTTTTGTTTCTTGCAGAAGAACTCCAGTGTTACATCCTGAGCTTCCTTCCGTGGCAAGATATCCTTCGTTGCACATCTGTAAGCTGATAGTCGACGTCGATCCGTGTTTAACCGTCTTTTGACTATCGTCTTGCAGGTATGTAAGGCTCTTCGCCAGACGTACATGTCATCTTCCGAGCTGCAATACACCAGAGAACTTGGTGGTCAAAGATTGCTCCCCGTCCCCAGTATGGATGTCGACACTCACACCGCTATTGCCACGCGCCTACAACTCCTGAGGGACAAAGCTTATGCATGGTTGAATTTCAACAACCGCTCATTCAAGACTATCTCTATACCGCGCCAATCCCGAATGGTCAGAAAAATTGTTGCCGGTGGTCATATCTGCTTGTGGGAGTCTCCACGGGAAGGTGACAACGAGCCGGACACCTTAAGGGTCTTTCCAGTACTGCACAAGCCCTCCCAACGGACGATAGAGCGTGATTGGTCGCCAAAGCTGTTTTATTCAGTTCCCAATACACATATCACCAGTATTTTCATGGACCCAGTGCAAAACTTGATCGCCATCGCGTATATTATTCGTGACGATACCCTCCAGTCGGATGATGAGAGGTGCTATAATTTCTATATTGACCTTGGTACCCTGGATGGAGATGGAGTCCACCCTAAAGCTGCTGGACCAATACTGTTTCCAACGTTGGGGATGCCACACGACAATGGTTGCATCAAGGGTCTAGGAAGGCATATTGCCTTCTGCCGCTGCCCGAGGTTTACTGGCGTAGTTGATTATTCGTACAAGGGTATATGGTCGTTGCAGATTTGGGACTGGCAGAGCTCGACGACGTCTAATGTGAGCGTTGGCTAGAAATGGTTTTGCAAACTTGACAGTTGATATTTTGTTTAGAGCATCCTTTGTGACTCAACAAATTCACTCGCCGACACGGACAATTTTCAATTCCTCGGAAACGATAGATTGTTGGTCGTCAGCAGCGATTTGAAGCTCTATTCAATCAAGGATATGTCCCAAGCACCGCAATTACTGGCGCGCTTCCTGTTACCTTTCTTAGCAACGCATTTATACTTCTGCCTTTCTACAGAAGATATTCCACACAGTTCAACACTGCAGAGGCAAGCCCAACAGCCCATGTGGACCTCAGATCCTAAACATCGACTACTATGCCTTGAGATATACCTTCCAACTCAGAAGTTTGTCTTCATCATTTCCAGTAATATTTTCTTCAACCTCGATGTCATTGAAGCAATGGCAGCACCAATACCTTGGGAAACTTGGGGTCCTTCAAATTCCCGTGTTTTTTTGCACCAACATCCATGTGTTGGTCTTAGCGAGAATCGAGTTTTACTCTTCCTCCCTGCAGTCGATAAGCCTACCGAAATGAAGACCGTGGTGTATCGGCGAAGCAACACGAAGTATAGGTTACACGTGGTGGACTTTACCCCATTAGCTGTCCAGCGTCGGCAGGGTCTGGGGAGAATGGTGAAAGAACCATCTATGTTACAAGTCCCTGATTCGGAAGAAAACTTTATGACATCCCTGCCTTACGTTGACGTCGCATCCGACAGAATATTCACTTTTCAGGAGTTACACAACATATGGGTCGATAAGGATGGGATCATCTTGCTCACTGACGGTGTAGGTTCTGAATTTATGCCTCGTCCACATTAAGTTGACATGCTCGTTTTTATCCAGGATGATGTAGAGCAGCTCGAGGTCATGAACATTTAGGAGAGTTTATACCGGTCCTCCGCGTTTCTGGCGCGGGTTGTACCTCGCGGGCACTAGCGTGGTTCATATTGTTTGACCTGCTTCATCCCCGGCTTGCATTGTTTTTATACACCAAGAATTATCGACTGAATTCAATTTCACCGCCTCACGATAGAGTGTGTGTGTGTACCTATGTATCCAAAGCATCATGATGCTGCCGACGAATTCTCAACCATGGTTGGTTTCGTGTGTGAGTTCCTGTTGGATTTATTCGCTCCGGATCATATGCGAGCGCAAATTCGCAATCGGAATGTCGGATTATTTCGGACCTGGAGTCTTTCGCATATGACGAGTCGAGTATCAAGGAGTCGAAAGAGATCGACTTCCATAGGTTATGAGTTTCTTTAGTTCCCTCATAGTCTTCGATGATCACTTCCATCGAGCGTCAAGACGAAGAACGAGACACACTCGTTACAAAATTTCGAGTCCACGCCAAGATGAGGTGGTGCTCTACTTTGGAACATTTTAGTGGCGTTCAGCCAAAAAATGCTTCCCTGATAAAGGCAACGTTGTAATTGATTGGTACCACATGCCAATGTTGGACCATCTACTAAACTTATACTCTCCTTCTGGTAGTCTCGATCCAGACGATCCAGATCTGATCATGACAATATTGAAGTCAAACAGTTTGATAGAGCCACTTTTCACCTTCTCACCTTAATTCTGTGCTCGTAGTCCGTTGCTGATATTCATCGTCCTCAATTGTGCCCCCACAGTTGCTTATAACCAGGCTTAGGAGAATCCGGTGTTTGCCGTAACAATGCTGTGGCACTCGCCGTTACACACTTTCACCATCAATCAAGTCTACTCCACCAAAAGGCACACATAGTTGCATCTGGACTTCCTGCACCTGCCCGAAGGACATTCATGACCTTCAAGGTAATGTAGACATTAAATCCATCAATTAAAATACAACTCACTTGCGATAGCATGATAAGAAGGTCATCATACTACATTCATCTATTGCGAGAAGCCATGTTTCGCAAATACTATTCTTCTGTCTATGTGCTCGCATGTCTGGAATTGGATGTATAGCACATGCGTCAGTATGTGGAATAGATCTTGGTGGCAGGCCTGCCCAGGAATGAATGGTGCAACCTCCGATGAGACAGGCAGCGAGTCCCGACAGTGCTGTCTTTACTAGATGTTTGCCACATCCCATCGAGTCCTCATACCGTATGCTTAAAATCTCTTTCAGAAGAGCTGATTTACCAGTGCTACCTTGACCCGATAACAACAAGTCCTTATCACCACTTTACAACAGCTAACATCAATCCTTGGCTGATACACAGCATTGAGAAAATAGAACCCCGGGCCGTGCTCCTCTGATTGGTCTTTATATACATAGGCTGGTATCCCGCGCTTCACGCTTTACGACTGTCTCTACCTTGCTACAAGACATGTCGGACTCCATCTCCATACTCACTGCACCTCCGAGGTTTGTGTCCATTTGATGCAATGAATTTTCTTGTCATCCTGATTCCTGGCTTCTAGTTATGATATCGCAGTTCAAGAGGCTGTTGAACTCGAAGAACATGAATCTCGTACAGAAGCTGTACCAGAAACGTCGCTGGTGGTGTTGGCTCCGCCGGCCGCTTTGTCAACTGAAATGCTCGTTGATCCCGGGCCCATGATATCGTCTTCATACATCCCCAACGTGTTGGCTCCGCCAGCCGCTTTGTCAACTGAAATGCTCGTTGATCCCGGACTCATGATATCGTCTTCACACATCCCCAATGCCGAAGTGAGAGGACCATTTGCATTCTCACCGCTTGGCACAAACGCTATGCTACTCCTGCCCCATTTACTCTCTCCAAATTCACGTCCCCTTTATCATATTTCTGTCTCGAGCGACTGCTTCAGGCCTCATATATGCCTCACGACTATTCGGAGAGGGGGGTCGGATCGGGGCCAGATTGTTGCGGAAATCAAGTATCGCGATCCAGTTTTGTAATGCCGTGCTTTCCACTGATATATCACACTCATAGGCGGCCTTTATACGAGCACGTTAAGGACCAAGGGACTGTCCACTTTGGCTCAAAGTTCGCCAAACTTGGAGATATGCATATCCACAAGGGAAAACATGAAATGGTAAGTCATTGCATAAGTCGATCGATCACCAGTATTTTTTTGAGTGATACGCTATAAAGGTACAACAACGATACGATTGGCATTCCATTATTCATAAGGGCAAGGTTTTCAAGTGGGAAACTGAACATCACGGCGGAAAGGTGCAAATTCTTCTCCTGTATTTGGAGTTTGCTTAAAGCAGTTCATGGGCGTAGGTGATTTCCGTCCAATGTACTGAGTTGGGAGTGTCGAATGCTCCCACTCTTGCCTCCTTCCGTCCAACCAACAGAAGGACACAGCTTCAGACATTAGAGATTTCTCCAGAAGGTCTGCCCTTTATGGACGATATTGTTGTTTCATGCCTTGCAACAGAGTCGAGAAGAACCAGCAAGTATGATAAGTGAAGTCGGAAATACTGTTTTTGCATGCATGCACTACTGGTATATACTCCCCTCCTTCCGAACACTTCAATCCGCAGGCGTTTCCGTGTTTATGCTATGGGAGCAACGTGTTTGAGTTCATCACTAGATGACATGGGTTATGTCTGGCTTTGGGATACTTTAGCACTTCACCTCTGAACCTGCTGTCCACCTGTAACCCGTACATAAACTGTTTATTGGTACGCTTTCTCGCATTCAACATCTTCCCGTGCCCAGATGGGTCAGGATGGATACGGTGCTTCCTTTCAACATCCTTATACAGCTTTCATAGGTGCAGTATATATGGCCGGAAAATCGATGATGAAGGTCTTCCTTTAAATGTCAGTTTAATGTTGTATTCATCACCTACGTTGGCATGTGCTTCATTAATCTTTGCTGGAGACACAGCTCTAAGGACATGGAATCCAGTGCTGTTCTGATTGATCTTTATACATACGTACAACTGGGATATATTGAAGGTCTACGTGCAAGGAGTGGTAACGAACGGCAATCACAGGCCCGACGCCTTTGAATATATCTGTGCCATTGTGCTCAACAGCAGATAGGTAGCTCCATGTTCAAGGGCCAAACTTTGAAGGCCCAAAAAACGCCGAAAATATTGGCAAAAGATGTGCGTCTTTTATTTTCCATAGGTCTTTGACAAGACCGATATCTTCCGGGACGTCGGGTGATCCTGGTCCGGGCCAACGATGATGGAAGAGAAGTAGGGTAGATACGACAGTAGATCTGTTAGTTCTCTGTCATCGTTCTTAATGATATTCACGTGGCAGTTTGGGATAGCCTTTCGACACAAAGATGCTAAGCTATGATAAATGATGAGTACATTCGCTCAAAGGAATAAGTAGCGGCTAATAGCTCAGCGGAAGCACATCGATGGAAATGTGGAACACCGGACTTGATTTCTGCAACAATATGTTGGATTTATTCGCTCCGGATCATATTCGAGCGCACAATCGGAACTTCCGCACTGCCATATTATCGGATCGGTAAACTACAATTAGCGAAGAGTAGTATAAAAGGTAGTCAGTAAGTAGAAGTATAGGGGAGTCGAAATAGATCGATTTCCACAGCGATTTCCACACAATATGGCCTTGGTCTGATCCTCCTTTGCAAATGGTTGTGGTGTATATGTGAGATCTGAAGTAGTCGGTCGAGATAGAAATATGGTATAAAGGACGTGAACTTGGAAAGACCAGCAGAAGCAACGGATCTTAAATCAGTATTTCAAAGTTAGGCTTAGTGGTACGAAAAACATTGAAGAACTCGTATCGACTTATGTAAAAGGCAACGTTGTCTTCATGCCAGAGGGGTAGTCTCGATTATGGTGCTTAGGAGAATCCGGTGTTTGCCGTAACAATGTCGCTACAACGCTGTCACCATCAAACATCAAGTTTACTCCACCAAAAGCTATAGTTGCATCTGAACCTCCTGCCCGAGCGATAATCGTGACCTTCAAGATAATGTAGATATTAAATCCATCAATTAAAATATAACTCACCTGCGACAGCATGATAAGAAGTTCTGCGGTCATCACACTACATTCATCTATTGCGAGAAGCCATGTTTCGCAAATACTATTTCGCTGTCTATGTGCTTGCATATCTGGAATTGGATATGCAGCACATGTGTCAGTATGTGGAATAGATCTTGGTGGCAAGCCTGCCCAGGAATGAATGGTGCAATCTCCGATGAAACAGGCAGCGACTCCCAGCAGGGCTGTCTTTGCTAGATGTAAATGTTTGCCACATCCCGTCTCCTCATACATGCTTGAAATCTCTTTTAGAAGAACTGATTTACCAGTGCCGCCTTGACCTGATAGTAACAGTCACAGAATCGAAAGTTGGAAACCCGTACCCGTACCCCGATGGTACCCATACCCATGACCCGCACGGGTTACCCCAACCCATGCAGATCCCCAGACGCAATGCTTGCATCTAGCCTCATGACGTGCTTTATAGGCTTTGTAGAAGGGTCCCTTGTGCCACTCTTCCCAGATTGGGGATAGCACAAGTCTTTATCACCACTTTACAACAACTGACATCAATCCCTTGGCCGATACACAGCTTTGAGAAAATAGAGCCTGTGCTCTTCTGATTGGTCTTTATATACATAGGCTGGTATCCCGCACTTCGCGCTTTACTTTTGTTCGAGGTGCTGCGGGAACGTCGGGACAAGGACTAAAAGATAAACGAATGTATACTCAGTCGCGTACTCGTAGTGTAGCGGACTAAAATAACTAACCTAAAAGATAAACGAATGTATACTAGTTGAGTCAGTAAAGGAAATAAACTATTGTAATGAATGGTCTCACCTCAGTCGCGTACTCGTAGTGTAGCGGACTGAGGTGTTAGTAACTCTAACGTGTCCGTATGTACTCGCATGATTAGGTAAGCTGTAAGCCGACGTATCTGGTAATGTCCAATTAACAACACGCCCACTCGGCGGCTTATCAGCTATCGATTATCCCCATCCCTTGAATAAATCGTTCGTGTTTCTCCCGCGCAAGAGGCTTCGTCAGGACATCCGCAACTTGAAGATTCGTCGGAATGTATTTGACTTCGACATCTCCAGCATCGACCTTTTCCCGAATGAAGTGATAACGGATGTCGATATGCTTCGTACGACTATGGAAGACGGCGTTTTTCGCGAGGGAAATGGCGGATTGGTTATCGATGAGCAGAGGGGTCTTGTCAGAGGGATGAAAAAATTCTAGCTCGGTGAGTAGATTTCTAATCCAGATTGCTTCCCTTGTTGCTGATGATGCCGCCATGTACTCAGCTTCTGTGCTCGAAAGAGCAACGCTATCCTGTTTCTTCGACGACCAACTGACTGCTGCCCCGCCCATGGTGAAGACATACCCGGTAATAGACCGTCTGTCGTTCGTATCTGATGCCCAGTCCGCATCAACGAAACCCTGTGGGTTCACATCTTCATTCCCCCGAAAAATGAGCTTCTTTGTTGATGTCTTTCGCAGGTAACGATAGACTCGGTTTAGAGCTGTCCAATGCTCCTCCCCGGGTGTGGCTGAGTGTTTACTCAGTGCGCCCACTGAATATGCCAGGTCCGGGCGAGTTGCGAGCATGGCGTACATTAGTGCGCCTAAAGCACTTTGGTAAGCTCGTACTTCTGTCTCTGGACTCTCCCGCTTGACTAGCTTCGTGTTAGGGTCCATCGGCGTTGTCACGGGTCGTGCATCCTGCATGCCATGATGTTCGAGTATATCCTCGATGTAGCGTTCTTGCGACAGTTCGATAGTTCGCTTGTCGCGATCTCTATTGATCTTCATTCCGAGGATCCAGCGCGCCTCTCCTAGATCAGTGAGCTCATATTCTCCTTCTAATTGCTTCTTCAGCTCATTGATCATTTCTATAGACTTCGAGAATATCATCTTGTCGTCCACATAGACTGCAACGATTAGGTGAGTCCCATCAACGATCTTATAGAAAACGCTATGCTCATATTCGCAGCGCGTGAAACCTAGTCCTTCGAAGACAGTGCGCATGCGATTGTACCAGGATTTATGTGCCTGTTTAAGGCCATATAGCGCGCGCTTGAGCTTCCAGACTCGATCGCGCGACTCGCGGAAACCAGGAGGCATTTCGAGGTAAATTTCTTCCTCTAGCTCGCCATTTAGAAATGCTGATTTAACATCCATTTGATGTATCTCTAGATCGTGCTTGGCCGCTAGTGCAAGAAGGATCCGGATTGTCGAGAACTTCGTAACGGGCGCGAATGTTTCGGTGTAGTCGATCCCTTCAACTTGGGTGAAGCTCTTTGCCACCAAACGCGCCTTGTACTTCTCTATCTCGCCGGTAGGTCCACGTTTGATTTTGTATACCCACTTCGAGTCAATGACTTTCCGGTCTCGCGGCCGCTCTACTTCCTCGTATAGGCCGATCTTCTTGAATATATTTAGCTCATCAAGCATGGCGGCTTGCCATAGGTCCGCATCTGGCCGATTCGCCGCTTCATCGAATGTTTTGGGATCATTCGAAGTCTCCGCATGGTAAGCACGTTCGTTCTCTGATGGCTCTGTCTCACCCATTTTTCCAGCCTTTGAATTCTCTTCCTGGGTATCCTTCCTAGGCTCTTCTGTTTGAAGGTCCCTTCGGCTCATGGATTCAATTTGGTGAGTTTGCAATGTTGATTTTTCGTATGCGTTAACGAAATAACGTGCATCGTCATCAGGAACTGGTGCCTTTCTAATGCGTGCTGAGCGCCGAAGTTCGCGCGACGGAACTGGATGAGGGTAAGGAACTGGAGGTCCTGCAAGTCGAGGCTGACGTCTTGCATTGGTTGTAGGGGCTTGTGGTTCAGCAGAAATTTCTGGGTCTTCACCCCTCGAAAAATCGTCCTGGTCCCTCTCAAGATCGCCTTGGTTACTCCTCGAAAAATCCACAAGATCGCCTTCGTCGTCACGAGGCATCTCTTCTGCATGGACCACATCATCCATGGCTGGCTGAGGGTTACTTGGTGAGTCCGTTACTTGGCTCAGAGCTTGTGCCTTCTCAAGTGACTTGTCTATAGGTTCGTCAACTTGAATATTCACGCGACTTGGGCCGCCGTCGTCATTTTCGTCAAATACGACATCTCTAGACTCGACAATGCGCCCACTCGATCTGTGTAGACAGATGTAGGCCTTCCGGTGTTCGGCGTATCCCAAGTGGATGCATTCCATGGATTTCGAGTCGAGTTTCTGGCGCCGCTCATCAGGTACGTGGACATGTGCTGTACATCCGAAAATTCTTAGATGCGCTACTGATGGCTTATTCCCAGTATAGACTTCGTATGGCGTTTTGTTTTCGGCTAGTGCGCGCGTTGGGACCCGGTTGATTATATGTGCTGCATAGAGAATAGCATCACCCCAATATTTCTTCGGTAATCCAGCATCGTTTAGCATGGCGCGCGCGGCTTTGACGAGTGTCCGGTTCATTCGTTCAGCGACTCCGTTCTCTTGTGGAGTGTAGGCATTTGTTTTTTCGTGGTGTATGCCTTTTGACTCAAGGTACTTTAGAAAATCACTAGAGCCATACTCCCCGCCTCCATCGCTGCGAAAACAGTTCGCGCGCTCGCCCGTTTCTGCCTCTGCCCGTTCGAAGTATGCTTTGGTAAGTCCTAAAGCTTCATCCTTCGTTTTAATAAGCTTGACTACAACGTGATGCGAGCAGGCGTCGATGAACGTAATGAAGTATCTGTGTCCCATTCGTGACATGGTCTCCATGGGTCCACAGATGTCGGAATATGTCCTGTGTAGTACCCTAGGATTCTCAATATTGGATTCGTCCGGGATTACCTTGCGCGCCTGCTTGCCTTCAAGGCAGGGCTTGCAAATTTGATTTTCGTGAGTGGTTGACCCCGAAATTTCCATCCCGTTGACCATGTCCTTTTCGAACAGTTTCTTCACCGAGTCGGGCGTAATGTGAGCGAGGCGCCTATGCCAGGTTTCGACCGTAGCCTTCGACGAGTACGTACAGGCTGCAAGGGCCTTAATAGGTACTTCTGCATTCAATAGCGGGCTAGGGCCTTCGATGATATAGGCACTTTCGCTAGCGCAAGTTCGTCCTTTCAATATGTATAAGGACTGTTGCCGCTTTGCTAGTGCCGCTATGGAGCCATTGCGAGTTATCGTGCAGGTATGTTGTCCAAACTTTGCTTCATATCCTTTGCTTGCTAAGCGTGGGATTGACAACAGGTTACCATCTAGGTCGGGAACGTAGTATGTGTCTTGCAAAACGGTTCGTTGTGTTTGCGCATCTCCGATTTTGACTTCTAACTCTATGCTTCCAATGCCTGTAGCCTCGATTGACCGCCCATCTCCAATTATGACGCGCTGCACAGGGACTAGTGCACGAAATGTCTTGAACCATTCTCGATGGCATGACATGCTCGCCGATGCGCCGGAGTCAACAATCCACTCTGCTGGGTGTGACAAATGCCTTGGTTCGTGTGCAACAAACAGCTGTAGCGATGGTGCGTCGTTCTCGACTACATGCACTACCTTTGCTGATAGTTCAGCCTTGTCCCCGCCTTTGTCCTTGTTCCCAGTGTCCTTGTCTTTGTTCCCAGTGTCGCCATTTTTTGCCTTGTCGGCTTCCTTCTTGCGACATTCTCGTTCCCAATACCCCGACTTCTTGCAATAGTTGCAGTTGCCCGGTTTCCTCTTCTTCTTGCCATTCTTCGAGGTCTCCTTTTGCTTGTCTGAAGCTTTCGCTGCAAGTGCTGAGTGACTTTCGGGTGCGCGCCGAGACTTTTCTTCGACTAAGATTTGGCTAATGGCAGAGTCAACAGTTAACTTGTCACCAGTTGACATAAGGATTGTTCGAAGAGTTGAATAGGACTGGGGTAAGGAAAGCACCATAGCAAAGGCTACAAGTGTATCATCGAGAGGCTGACCCAATGACCTTAGGATATAGGCCTTCTGCCGCATGGCATTTAACTGGGTTTCCATTGGGGAATCTTCTGACAATGTTCCGCGAAATAGCTCGCCAATAAGGTAAGCCATACTTTGCTGCCCTTTTCCTTCGTACCGCTCGCTGAGCTTCAACCAAGCTTCAGCAGATGTAGTCGTGTAGAGTACACCACTCAACGGCTCATCCTTGAGCGTTAGCATTATTTGGGCGCGTGCTTCTCTGTCTTTCAACAGCCATTCCTCTTGCTCGTCAGGCTTGGTATTGTCTGGTTTTGATTCAGCACCACTAGCAATACCCCAGAGTCGACGGACTTCTAGGACCATTTGGACTCGAAACTTCCACGTCTGGAAATTTGATCCATCGTTCTCGAGAGATGGAACGTCATACAGTCGACTGGATGCTTGTGCAACTTTCGTCGATGTGGAGAGTGTTGAAGCACTTGCTTGTGAGGCTGTTCCTCCAGCTTGCGAGGCTGAAGTTGGGTTGGACATTGTGCTTGGGATTGGAAGGTTGCTACTTGGCTGCTAATATGATGTAGAGCTCAAGCAGGGCTCATAACCTTTTGTTCGAGGTGCTGCGGGAACGTCGGGACAAGGACTAAAAGATAAACGAATGTATACTCAGTCGCGTACTCGTAGTGTAGCGGACTAAAATAACTAACCTAAAAGATAAACGAATGTATACTAGTTGAGTCAGTAAAGGAAATAAACTATTGTAATGAATGGTCTCACCTCAGTCGCGTACTCGTAGTGTAGCGGACTGAGGTGTTAGTAACTCTAACGTGTCCGTATGTACTCGCATGATTAGGTAAGCTGTAAGCCGACGTATCTGGTAATGTCCAATTAACAACATTTACGACCGTCTCTACCTTGCTACAACTTGACATGTCGGACTCCATCTCCATACTCACTGCACCTCCGAGGTTTGTGTCCATTTGATGCAATGAACTTTCTTGTCATCCTAACTCCTGGCTTCTAGTTATGATATCGCAGTTCAAGAGGCTGCTGAACTCGAAGAACATGAATCTCGCACAGAAACTGTACTGGCAACATCGTTGGTGGTGCTGGCTCCGCCAGCCGCTTTGTCAACTGAAACGCTCGTCGATCCCGGTTCGTCTTCACACATCCCCAATGCCGAAGTGAGAGGACCATTCACATTCTCACCGCTTGGCACAACCGCTATGGTACTCCTGCCCCATTTACTCTCTCCAAATTCACGTCCCCTTTATCATATTTCTGTCTCGAGCGACTGCTTCAGACCACATATTTGCACCACGACTATTCGGAGAGGGGCATCTGATCAGGGACAGATTGTTGCGGAAATCAAGTCTCGCCATCCACATTTCCAATGCCGTGCTTTCTACTGATATACTACACTCATAGGCGGCCTTTATGCGAGCACGCCAAGCACCAAGGGACTGTCCAATTTGGCTCAAAGATGGCTAATCTTGGAGATGTATATATCCACAAGGGAAACCACGATATGGTAAGTCACCGCATAAGTCAATCGATCACCAGTATTTTTTTTGTGATACGCTATAAAGATACAGCAACGATACGATTGGTATTCCATTATTCATCTGGGCAAGTCTCTCAAGTGGGAGACTAAACATCACAGAGGAAAGGTGCAAATTTCTCTTCTCTTATATCTGGAGTTTTGCTTAAAGTAGTTCATGGACGTAGGTGATTTCCGTCCAATGCACTCAGCATGGAGTGAGAGATGCTCCCACTCTTGCTTCCTTCTTTCCAACCAACAGAAGGAAAGAGCTTCAGACATTAGAGATTTTTCCAGAAGGTCTGCCCTTCATGGACGATATTGTTGTTTCGTGCGTTGTGGCAGAGTGGAGAAGATCCACTAGGTATGATGGGTGAGGTCGGAAACATTGTCTTTGCATACATGATGCACTGCTGGTATATACCCCACCCAATACTTTAATCCGCAGGCATTTCCGTGTTCATGCCATGAGAACAATGTGTTTGAGATGCCTGACTTTGGGATACTTTGGCACTTCATCTCTGAGCCTGCCGTCCAACTTTAACCCGCACATAAACTGTTTACTGGCACGCTTTCTCGCATTCAACACTTTCCCATGCCCAGATAGGTAGGATGGATACGGTGTGGAAAAATGGCGAGCGCGCGCGACGACGACGGGCGAAAGGCTCAATTTACTAGTGCGAAAAACATGCGTACTACCGACCGTACCATACGATTAAGTAAGCTGATTGACTACGCGAGTTTGCAATTTCCAACATACGGTGCCTCCTTTCAACATTGCTATAACCGGATAATCGATGATGAAGGTCTTCCTTTAAATGTCAGCTTAATGATATACTCATCACCTACGTTGGCATGACTGCTTCTGTTAACATCAACATCAATCTTTCAAGTTGCTGGAGACACAGCTCTAGTAAGGACACGGAATCCAGTGCCCTTCTGATTGATCTTTATATATAGGTATATTGCAATACTGATTTAAGATCCCTCGCTTTCCATTGGTGTGATACATATATAATGTATCCCGCACTTCAAGTATGACACCTCACTACAAGACATGCCGGACAACCGTCTCTCCATACTTAGTGCCCCACCAAGGTCTGTGCTTCTTTGTGATATAATGAATTTTATTGTTATCCTAATCCCTGGCTTCCAGCTATGATACCGCGATTCAAGAGTTTGTTGGATTTGAAGAAGATGAATATCCCCCAACACCTATGTTGACTTCGCCGGCCACTTTATCGACTGATACGCTCGTTCAGCCTAGGATAACATCCTCTACAGATATCCCCAATAGCAATGTACTCCCACAACCAAACAGCAACGACTCGGCAGGTGCAGAAGTAAGAGGACCATTCACATTCTCACCATTCCGCACGAACGCTATGTTGCTCCTGCCCCACCCACTCTCTCCAAGTTCAAGCCCTCTATACCATATCTCTATCTCGACCGACTGCTTCAGACCTCACATATACACCACGAGTATTTGCAGGGGAGGATCAGACCAAGGCCATATTGTTGCAGAAATCAAGTCTGGTCCCCCGCATTTCCATCGATGTGCTTTCGCTGAGCTATTACACCTACAGGCAGTCTCTATGTCAGCATGGTAAACACCATGGGACCGTTCAGGTTGGCCCGAAGATCGCAAATATCGCAAATATACTTTTCCGCAAGGGAGACTGTGAGTCGGTAGGTCATTGCAATCATCCGATCGATCGCCACAATTTTTTGAGTGAACATGCTATAAAGATACAGCAACAATTCACCTGGTGTTTCCATGAAAACAAGTCTCTCAGGTGGGAGGTAATCCATCACGATAAGAAGGTGCGAATTCATCCAACGTGTGCATGGAGTTTACTCACAAAATTCATGGTCTGTAGGTGGATTCTATTCAATGTAGAGCTCTGTACGGGGTGAAAAACGCTCCCATCCTTGCATCTTTCCGTCCAATCAAAAGACGGGGGGAGCTTCAGACGTTGGAAATTTTTCCGGAAGGTCAGCCCTTTATGGACGATATCGTCGTTTCATGCCTTGCAATAGAGTCAAGAAGAACAACTAGGTATGATAAATGAAATCGGAAACACTGACTATGTATACGTACATCACTGGTATATACCCCACCGAATACTTTAATCAACGGGTATATTCGTATTTATGCCATGAGAGCAATGTGTTTGAGTTCACTGCGAGACATGAGTCACGCTTGTCTTTAGGATAGTTTATAGCACTCACTTCTGAACCTGCTGTCCAACTTTCATCCGTTCATAAACTGAGTGCTCGTGAGCTGCCTGGGTCACATCTATCGCATTCGCACGCTCAGATAGCTCGGGTATTGGAACGAGCTCATAATCGGAGGAGAGGTGCCAGAAAAAAGTTGATGATATACGAATAAGTGGTCGGTCAGGGTGGCTCGCTTTGCGCCGCTCCATAGTCTAGAACACATCGGGTTAGCTCTTCACTTGCATGACAAGCTTCAACAGAGCATATAACCTGGAGCGTGGCCTCATTGACGACTACCTCATGGAACCCAGCTTTGATAAGGCCTCCAGTCAGATGTTCGATCTGCTTTCCTGCTTGCACAAGAAGGTAACGTCCAGTGGGTGGGAATCTGACGGGGATGCGCTTTCCAGTATTGCGTGCCCAAATATTGAGCCCAGGATACCGTGAGCGACCATGAATCGTTAAGCAGTTAAGGTCCGTATGAAACCCTGCAAGTATGGTATCTCTTTGCCCATACCTCACCAAATCAGAAGCCGTTGGGCCGAGAAGATGTGGGCTATCGGCGGCACGATTAGTCTGTCAATAGAAAGGCATATGAAGTACTGACCCATATTTCCCCGCGTCCTTGATAAATTCCCGAGGAAGTCCGAGACCGATGGCTACCATTTCAGCAATATTCTCAACACTGTTTGAGTTAGCAACATCCTCAGACGAGGAGGAGGACATGGAGAAGACTCACGCGTTCTTCATTGAATGTCCCCATTTCTCCATGGTAGGTTCCCACTTCTCTCTGATGCTGGATGCTTGCGGAACGACATTCGGAGCGTTAAGCGCAGGATAGTCGGTCTCGTACGGAGGAGGAACTCCCATTTTCCAAAAGAATCTGCATTTTGGATCGGGATGGTGCCCGGAGATATCTAATGGGCGCTCTGCTGGGTCTAGGTTGGCGATAATATCCAAGCATGGCTCATCGACGGCACATTTGGGCTTCTCGGTATTATCGAGGGTGATGCCAACCTGATAATGAATCTCTGGGCGCTCGTCCTTCTGTAGCTCTTCGACAGGCTGCGCGAAATAATCTTCAATAAGATCGAGGAAAGTGTCATTGTCTTCTTCTGATACGCGAGAATCTTGAACAAGGAGTGCTCCGTATGTGATTAATGCGTCGGCAGCCTGTAGATCAAGTCAATGATAGCCCACGTCGTGGGTGCAAGCAAGGTTATAACCTTCGTGCATTCCTCTTGCACTCTGACTGATTGTTCAGGCAGAGACAAGAAGACATCGAGATCGATGACAGGCAGTAATTCGGATAGCGTCGACATGGTCACGGTGGAATTCAACCTCTGATGATAATTCTTTATATAAGTCAGCAAGTAAGCGCCAGTTCTATAAAACAGTGAACAGCGGGTTTACTGCTGGTTACTGCTAAGACACCAAAGGATACCATAACGTTCGTCCTTTGTCCATCCAGGGCCAATAGTATTTCACTGTTCATTGCCGGGCGCTAGCTATAGCTGCTAGATTAAGATGATACTAGTACTAGATAAGTAAACCACTGAAGACTTGTTCGGAGGACGTGAATTTGGAGGAGAAACACAACATGGTCCTTAGCACTGCCAAGATGTGTATAAAACATGAGGTTTTGAGGCCTTGATCCTCGGAGACACAGCCAGGGCAACGCTGTTTCGGCACATTCCGCATGTTCCCCTCCACCCACCCTCCCCGTACGCACTTTCTGCCACAACTACCACCTGCATATTAATTCCTTTTCACGAATACTAGTCTACCATCATGATCAAGGTGTGTGTATCCACCAGCTCTCCGCACGGTAAGCTGGAGAACCTGCTATGCATAGATATGGAGTATGAAGAAGAACGAGGACGCGGCGGCTAAGAGGAGACCGAAGACAAGTGCTGCACAGATACGAGTACAGAAAGGTATGCACTGACTCCATTTGTTATCAATCTGTTTTCTGAATTCACGCGATTTCAGATCTGACAGAGCTTGACCTCCCATCCACTATGAAGACTAACTTCCCGGACCCATCCGATCTCCTAAACTTCACACTTACCATTATCCCTGACGAAGGTGTGTTATGCGAGGTACCGGACATAACACCGCTCACCAAAGCTTTCAGGAATGTACAAGGGCGGCGCTTTCGACTTTTCTTTCAACATTAACACCAACTACCCACACGAACCACCCAAGGTCAAGTGCATGCAAACGGTATGTTCACTTTACGTCAACCCTCGTGCTATGTCAACTTCATGTGAATTCAGATATACCACCCGAACGTTGACCTCGAGGGAAACGTGTGTTTGAACATTCTCCGAGAAGACTGGAAACCTGTTTTGAATCTGAATTCGGTTATGGTCGGCCTGCAATATCTTTTCTTGGAGCCAAATGCAGATGATCCATTGAACAGGGGTGCGCCATCTCTGCCCTTATAGATATATGAGCTTGTCTGACTGCATTTCACAGAGGCAGCAGAAGAACTACGAAAGAATCGCGAACAATTCCTGCACAATGTCAAGATATCCATGCGTGGCGGTCATATCAAGGGTGTAAGATATAACGAGGTCATCATAAAATGATTGTTGTTAGATGCGTGTAGATGTTCTTCGCTCACATTATCGTTGCTTTCCGCCGGTTGTAATTTGAATGATCATCGAATCATTTGTAAACACAAGGTTTGATATGATACACGTAAGGTACACGACTTTTTCGTGTCATTCCTCATAAATTCAACTGCCCCTGTATGTGGTGAAGGAATATGGGCTAATTAGAAGTGGGATATGGTAATGCTCCCCTGGGTTTTCGACCTCGAAAGTGATCTGCACACAGTCAGCACGAAGTGACTGCCTGGTAGTAGATCGATCTTACCTCCACCCAGGGATAGAAGCATTTTCTGTCCGTCTTTTCAAAATACTCTTTTGGCTTGAAGACAATCTTGTACAGTCCGGCTTGCACTTCCTTATGCTGCAATCTAGCCTCTTCAGATCCTTGTGGCGGGAGCATATCCAAGCATCGTCCATCGGCATCTGTAACACTGGAAGAGCATGAAGATCGGTGCACTACTTGAACTCCTGCGGCGATCAACGTACCCAGCTGCAAATGGGCTGAAGATATCAACGCCTCTCTGTCCTTTGTGGTAGATTTGAATGTTTACATCCACTCCCTCTGCTGGCCTCCCTGTGGAGACATCGAGAACTGTAGGGTATGGCCCAATTGTACTAGTGGTTGCATTGTCCTTGACACAAATGCTCACCGTGACATGTGATGGGTCCCTTTGACATGATGTATATTTAATGGAGTCTTCAAGAGAGTCTGTGCAGGCCTTTTATATGTTTCAATTTTCTCCAAAATGCCGAGATATTGTCTGATGATGATGAGCGCCTCCTCGGAGCTCATTCCATTTGTAACCCCTGTCCTGCACAACCAAATTTAGCGCGCCATCACGTGCCAATGATTGAAATCTGCAAGGATGATATTTTATTGACCACTTTAATTCATGTCTGCTTCGTCTGATACCGCAGCCCCGCCTCTGGGCAAGTACCTTGCTTCCTCAGGTGTGCTCAAAGAGAGAAATATCCACCCTTTTGTTGCTGACTTCACACAGATAAGAAAACACGGGATAAGGCCGTTAAAAAACTCGCTGCCTTCCTGTCCAGTGAAGAGTCTGGAAATGTCTTGCCGGATCTTGAAATGGCCAAGCTATGGAAGGGCATCTTCTACTGTGCGTCTCGTCCACATTCATGCATTAATCGTCACCTCTGATGTCATACATTATGCAGGCTTTTGGATGTCGGATAAGCCACTTGTACAGCAGGCGGTGGCGGGGGAGCTAGCGGAGCTCATAATCACCATCACTGACGTACCTTCATCACTCCGTTTCTTGCGGGGCTTTTGGACGATGACGGTTAGAGAGTGGAATGGGATCGATCGTCTTCGGCACGTGTATAAATTTTATGGTGTGGTGTTTTGGGTATTAATTTTTGGCTTTCAGGATGGACAAATATTACATGCTCGTCAGGAAGTTCGTGAATGCAAGCTTCAGGCTTCTCATACGGACAAGATGGGACGCTGCCGCTGTCGAGGAGTACAACTTAATATTGTCTGGTCCTAATGGACCGCTATGGTGAGGGGATGCCCTCGTAAAATATTGAAACACGAACTTACAGCTATCACTGCAGTCCCAATGATATACGAGTGCCAGCCAGTCTTGCATTCCACCTATCGGAAATATACCTCGATGAGTTGGAGAAAGCGCTATCAAGCTCAGAGTCGCCGCCTCCAGCGCCAGTGTCCATGCTGCTCTCGCCTTTCATCGTGCTCGCGGCACGAACGCCCACAAATACGACTTATAAGCATATACAATCTTCGTTATTTGAGCCTTTGCTGAATGCGCTCAAATCACCATCGGGTCCTCCAAGTCGCAAGAAAGCGCGCACATCAACTTCTAATTACTCAAAGCTGCTGGCCAACGCCTGCACGTGCAATCCAGAAAGTGAAGGTGCAGGGGATGCAGAGGCTGTACGTAAGTCAATACTGCAAAAAATATTCGATGTAGCAAGCGAAACAGAAACCCGGGATGCAAATAGGCGGAGAATGTACGCTTTCTACAAGGATGCAGTCGAAGACGATGATGAGGATAGCGCTGGATGATATCATACACCATAATGTACTGTTTCTGCTTGCGCCGTCATTTGTCACGAATGCACTACAGATCTGGCAGCTCGCGTTGCGTCAGACGTTTCCACGTAGACTCCCTCCACCAATCCTCCATGCTGTCAATCCGCTCCCAGAGGGTCTCCTCGTCTAGGCCATAAATGGCATATTTTGCGCCGTCCAGTGAGCGACCCTCCCGTTTGGCTACTTCTAGCGCGGCCTTATTTTCACCTCTGAAATGACTTGGGTAGTGCAACAACAAGAAAAAGTAAGTGGTCACCTACCGTAGAAGATCAAGAAGCTCCTGTCGGTCAGGGAAGAACAACCGAGGTTCAAGTACTGCGAGAACAGCAAGAGCGGCGCGGAAAAGAAAGGAGTCTCCTTCTAGTAGGAGCACGTCCCATAAGCGTGCACATGCCTCAAAGGGTAAGTGATCCAAGAATAATGGGACCAGCCAGTCAGGCAGGTAGGCACTTGGTGATATTTGGTGCTGCTTGAAATTGAAGTACACTGGGGGAAAATGAGCCGAAGCGATGAAGGGCGATATTTTGAGCCTTACTTTTTGGCATGCTGTCAGCCAAAAGCGTGTCGAATATCCTGAGCGGAGCGTAAGGCATTTATTTTTACCGCATCTCCTCCTGCTTACCGATAATAAGCCTCAACCTATATACTAAGATTCAGTCAGATTCTGATTCAAGCCAAACTGCAGCACTCACATCATCCTTAGTGGCAACACTGCTATAAAATGACCTCAGACAATGTCTCTCCAGGAGGTTTCTCATCAGTACGAAGCCTTGTTGTGGTTTCATGTTCAGTAATATCATCCCAGCGATCTTGGCAATTCCATGCACGTATCCGAGACCCTCATCTGCACGAGAGACGACCCACGCGCATAACATATCCACGAGATCTTGGTAGAGCGGACCAGTCTCGGGGTGGAAGATGTGAAGGTCGGGAAGGGTGGACAAAATGTCTTCTTCGATGGCTTGCAGAGTTTTGGCAGGAAATGAGCCGGCCGAAATGGCACGTTTAGCTCGGTTGAGACAGTTCCTGTAGTTATCTTGAAATATAATCAAGGCTAGCACATAGTATAGGGATAGGTTTGTATATGCGATGCCTACCTTTGCTGAGAGCAAGTGCGTTACCGACAGCCTGTTGCCACATTGAAGCACGTAGCTTAGTAGGTATGCCGTGCCACCAAAGTCTGCGGAGATTGGAATCCTTATGGACAATTCGCCAATCTGGGAGGATCGCCTTCTCCCATGTGTAGATGGACTGCTCTATCTTGAGTTCGCGAGCTAAACGGCGTTCTTGTAGTGCTTTCCGCCGCTTCTCCTCTAGTATCATGTCAGCATACAGTCACTATGAATATGACTAGAAGATCACCTGCTGCACGACTTTGCTTCATCATGGCCTCCCAGTCCGCCATATGTTTCCTGTCTTCTTGACGGCTTTTTGGAGGTAGGAAATGAGGACGTGTCTTACTCAATACCTGCTGGAAGGCGCTCGGTCCTGCCGAGCGCGTTTTTTGACGACTCATGGTTGGGCTTCGGGGTAACGGGGAAGATGGAGAAGGTGGAAGTGGTGGAAGATCATGGCTAGGCGCTTGGGAGTGGGAAGAAGGCGTATTTGGTATCGGATAGTCTGCCTCATGTTCATGTTGCTCTTTCACGTCGTTTTCTGCGCCGATGATCGTGATCACACCGTTTGGCGGAGACCCGCCGGCGTCGACGTGAATGGCAGGATCTTGTAATGTATCGCGCGGAGGGGAGCTATCGTCCACTTGGATATCCGTATCACTAGTCAAGTGTCCGTGCGTGCTCAGTTCCCCTGAGAGTGTGATATCGGAAAAGTCCTGTAAAACCTCCTGCTCCTGCTCCGTTTCCGGCGGACCTGGGGGTGAAGGGGAAGATGACCCAGACTCCGGATGTGAGTTGGAGTTTCCATCAAGACAGAATGTTGAAATTGACGTGTCAAGGTCGTGTGCGGAGCCATAATCAGTCTCCCCGTCATCTTCTCGGTCGTCCCAACTTGGGTTTTCGGCAAGATGTTTCCTCAGAGCTGCGGAGCTGAACTCGAGGTTAGAATCACCATCCTCGCCGTCTGAGAATGCATCATCGAGGGTGAAACTAGCCTGAAGGCCCTTTCCTACTTGACGTTCTACGACTTCGTGCTCGCAGTCCGACATGGTAGTAAATGTTACGTTGCAGTGAGAGCATCACGTTTCAAGGAATCAGTCCAAATATAGGTCACTATGTTTAGGCCTTCAAATTACTGTCTAGCGCTGTGCTAGTCTCTCCTAGTCAGATCATTATCCTCTTGCACCGTGCAGAGTTCAGACGACCAACTCTGACGATTTGCTCGTTTAAGTGAGTTTTCTTGCTTTCCGTGCTCATATCCTGCCAAACTGACGTCCAGAACCATCTCGACATGATTGCAGAGGTCCTGCTAGTACTTGCAGGCCACTCTTCATCACTGTTCCCAACAGATCACAATGTACATCCTGCATTCAGATCATTACTGCATCCAGGCGAGGAGCAATGTCTTGAGGCCCTTGGACGAATAGCCTTCAGATACCGCAATATAAAGACAGCCTGTACAACCCTCTCTCGGTCCAAGTCGCGTTATGTCTGTGCGCTTTGCGCGACATTAAACCAGATTCTGAAGGACGAATACGAAAAACTTGTGGTAGATACAGAAGCAAAGGTCTTGACGCGCGACCCGGAGTTCGTTGCTCACGGGTCTTTCGTCCCACTTTCAGCCGTACGAGCGACCTTTGCAGAATGGGACCCTCCCTTCACAGCGCTGGAGACCTTGATGGACCAGCTGAAAGCTGAGAAGCACTGGAAGCCTGGTCCCCTCATCGACATGCTACTTTCCCGTTCGAAAACCGGTGTCCATCGGATTGCAGATATTATGTCGCGCCTTTCTGCCGCCGTCCAACGCGTGTGGCGAAGCCAGTTATCCGCTTTTCTGGTACACGGATCCCTTACTTCTTCTGATCCTCTAGCATTGAAAGATTTTACGCTTTTGGATGGAACCATGCCCTCTTGTGTCTCTCCTCACACAAGAGAATCCATCGTTTATGTGGGACGGGCTATCGCCACCATAAAAGCTAAAAAGTGGCCAAATCAGCTGCCGCGCGAGCAGGCGCTTGAATATGCCAATTTGTTGGAGAGCGTCTTGCCTGAAGATCAATACAAATTCGACCTCGTGGTCTCGCAGATCCGAACAAATGTTAGCGAATGGCTATGGCTCAACGTTCTGACGCGGAAGGACGTCGAAGATACCGTTATATCACTGTACGTCGCCATCCCATGTACATCGTTCGAACCTGGCAGGCTGATACTTAATCTATAGAGCCAGCTACTTTCTGCTGCGTAACGGTGAATTCAGCCTAGCGCTTATTCGCGAGATTGAGCGTTTGAAGGTATCACGGCTCACGACACGATCGGGAGCCGTGTCGGTGATTCGAGAACAAGATTTAAATCTAGCGCTCCTCCGAGCGTCTCTCGGCACTACCGCTCAGCATGATTCCTCACTCTTACATCTGCACTTCCAACTCCCTTCCGGGCCCCTCAGGCCCCTCCTCCCCTCGTTAGCAAATTTCAAGGGACTATCTTCATCCGTTGCTAGCAATTCACCTGAAGTCACATCCTTCGACGACCTCCTCTTAGGCACGAATCTCGTGCTGTCGTACAATGTCTCTTGGCCTCTGGATCTTTTTCTACATCCCTCGGATCTTCAGATATACGCAGCTCTTTTCAACTACCTTTCGTCATTGCGCAAAACCCACACTCGGATCCACACTTGCTGGACCTCACTCTCCAATGCACAGCGTGCACGACGGCGATGGACAGGTCTTGGTGAAGGTGGCACTGTTGAAGACCTCGAAGTGCGCAAGGAACTATTACGCTGTGGATGGGGTCTCGTGAGGGATATGGGCTGGTTTCTTGACACCCTTCTCGGTTATGTTATGGTTGATGTCATAGACGTCGAGTTCAGAAGACTGAAGGATCTCTTGGACGACCCAAGTCGTGGACATGCAGAGAATGTCAGCAAGCAGACCCATCTACACAACGTTGCCACCCAAGCAAATGCAGAATCCTCGACTTATCTTGATTTCACCACACTGCGGAATATCCACACGACTTACCTTGAACGGTTGCTCACGGGGTGCTTGTTGTCTAACTCCTCTCTTACTGCGATCATTCGGCCGATCTTTGAGGTGTGCGAACAATTCGTTGCGCTGGTAGAGAGATGGGGTGGAGATGTCCTACCTGCGTTGCTGTTTGAGGGGAGTTTATCAACTGGCGGTGATGATAAGGTGGGTGCTATGGTGAGGGAGCGGTTGCAGGTTGTTTCAGGGATCAATGAGGTAATTTTATCTACTCAAGATAGGCCTAGGGTATTATTTCTGATCGAGTGATCTCTCCCGCAGAGCCTTCGTACGCTGCTCAAGTTGTTCTATGAGCAACTTTCTCTCTCCACCTCTCAGCAATCCTTCACGGCTATTGGCGACGCGTCGAAGTCTATCCTGATGAGTGCTAGCTTAGCCAATGTATCGACATTACAACGCACGTTTATGAGAGGAAAGGGGGCAAAGGGTTTTGAGGGAGAGGGAGAAGTCCGCCGGCATGTGGAGAGGCTGTTACTTCGACTGGACTTCAATGGGGCATTTTCGAAGCCCAGAGTTAGTGATACTGAACATGTATAGTGAACTGTAGAAATTACAACGCTGTTCGGTAACAATCAAGTTCATCAACAATGAGCTTGACACGTACATAAGTCGTCGTGAACCGGGAAGGAGCCAAGTTCGGAGCCGGGGCTGATCGGGGGTTGTTGCCAGCAGTCAGCTGGGTAATTTTGGTAATTATTGAAAAACTCATCAACTGTTATTATAATTATAAGTAGCTTAAAAAGTAGTGGATATGATAGCAGCCCGTCGCCTCTCTCAACAGCTCAAACACTTCCCTTCAATGGTATCCCGTGCGTCCTCCCCCACTTCCAACCCAGAAATTCTACTAAAAAATCACCAGATTTCTCTACCCGCCTCATCGGTGCACCCAACACCCTCGGTCAGTGCGATCACATCTTACATTATCCGCAACTGATCATCACCCGCCCACAGAGCACCGAGTGTTCATCGAGCAGAATGGCTCTGTCGTCTCTTCATTCCATGATATCCCCCTCTTCGCTGACCAGAGCAATGGCATCTTCAACATGATCGTCGAGGTCCCCCGCTGGACCAACGCGAAGATGGAGATCTCGAAGGAGGAAGCCTTCAACCCGATCAAGCAAGACATCAAGAAGGGCCGTTTGCGCTTCGTTCGCAACTGCTTCCCTCACCATGGCTATATCTGGAATTACGGTGCTTTCCCTCAGGTGAGCCCCTTCCTCATTTATATTCGGGTTCGCTTGGCTGAGCATCATCGATCATCGTTAGACCTGGGAGGACCCAGCTGCTCTCCACCCAGAAACTAAAGCCAAGGGTGATAACGACCCATTAGATGTTTGTGAGATCGGTGAGAAGGTCGGCTACGTCGGCCAGGTTAAGCAGGTCAAGGTCCTGGGTATCATGGCTCTGCTCGACGAGGGTGAGACCGACTGGAAAGTCATCGTCGTCGATGTCGATGACCCTCTGGCATCAAAACTTAACGACATCGAAGACGTGGAGCGTCACCTTCCTGGCTTGATCAGGGCCACGAATGAGTGGTTCAGGTGAGTCTTACATCTCATCATCCAAATCAAAGAGCTCCAACCTCAACCTCCGCTAGAATCTACAAGATTCCCGATGGCAAGGGCGAGAACGCCTTTGCTTTCTCTGGTGAAGCCAAGAACAAAAAATACGCAACAGAGATCATCCACGAGTGTCATGAGGCATGGCGCCATCTCATTACTGGAGAGAGCCCAGCCAAGACCCCTTCCTACGAGATCGCTATGTGAGTCGACTCTCTTTGTCGTCCCAGATACCAAGACTAAACCTGAAAAAAAAGCCGCAACCTCGCCAACCCGAACTCGCCAGGTTTTGTTACCCGCAACGACCCCGTACACGCTAACCTTCCTGCCGACTCCAGGCAGCCTCCTGCACCCATCGATCCTTCCAGTAAGTGCCTTTCTTGCCCTTCGCTCTAATTGTTGTAACTCCCTTTCCTCGCAGTCTCGAAGTGGTTCTACATCTCGTCCGTCCAGGTTTAGAGGAAGAGCAAAGAAGAAAAAACGGTGTACTAGACTCATAAATATAAAATTCATTTGGTCTTACAACTACCTTTCTTGCGAGCACTTTTCTTCGACGAGTGACGGTGTAGTGCGTTCGGCCCTCAGCAAGTTAACGAGGTGATAGGAGTAGCCCGTATGCAGATGAATGTTGTGTTATGGATATGCTACAGGTGATATAGATATACTAAAATCATATCTGAGCCTAGTGTCGTGGCTTTTCTAGTACGCCATCTGGCTGTGAGGGGTATCGGCAGTAGCGGTCGGAGATGGATGTTACTGTCCAAGTCCCTGCAACGATGAACAAGTTAGTTGGGCCTCTGAATGCTTGACCAAGTAGACGCACCTTCAAGCGCGGAGAATATAGAGTACTCGTGCGTGGTGACACCCGACACGGTATGTGTTTCGAGGACTTTTCCTGGCTTGCCTCCTTTCTTTGGACTCGGCTCGGCTCGTTGATATGTAAACGTGAACGGCGGCTCTCCTATCAGTGTAAAGACAATTTCTGCTTGGTCACCTGCACGTATATCAGCACATCACCGTCAACTGGTATTTTAGACTGCTACAACCTTCATGAATGTCCTGGTAGATCCGCTTTCCATGACCGACCTGAGCAGCTGGTAGAGGATGCACATTAAAACGAAGGTCAGTGACTGTAGCCTTGCATAGCTTCTGCTGCTGCGAGACCGAGGTAATCGTGAATTCTCCTGCTTGTTGCTGCACGAGAGAAAATGGCGACTTCTTTGCTTCTTGGGTGTAAGACTTGCCGTTGATGCGGTATCTGGTGTTGGTCCGTTAGAAACTAAAAATACGACACAAAACCCCACGCACCCGATCGACCAAGGTGGTTTGCCCTCCAGTTGGAATTGAGTCACATCACCCACACAGAAGTCGACTCTCTTGTCAAAGGGAACGATCGCAGCGGACTCTGCAACGTCAACCCATATGGAGCGACGCAAGGGATTTAATTCAGTCTGTTCACAGCGCGATGAGTCCTCGACAGACTCGATTGTGATTTGGTGAGGGCCAATGGATGTGAACTGATATGAGGGAAGATGAAGTCTCCAGGTCTTGTCATGTACCTCGACCGTTTCCTTGTATACCTGGCTCGCGGCAAGGTTCCTGACAGACAACGCGAGTCGGAAGGGCGGCGTGCCATCTAGCTGAATAACACCACCATCATTAGATAGAGCGTCGCGAGATGCAAGTGCATCATTTAGGCAGAATGACATTCTGTCATCATTTTTGAACATTGCTGAAGGCCTTGGCATTACCTCCTGCTCGAAAACAAGGCGGTCTGAGCGAGGAATGACTGCGTGTTTGTGCTTTGTGAGGGGGTATGCGCTGTCGCCGATTTGCTTGACTTCATAATACTTGCGCCCAATAGTTGACGTGTGCAGCTGGAAACGCGTGTGAGGCTGGATGCTGTTGAACGTTGGTTGGTCGAGGACTGTCGTGCCACCTGCTTCGTCGTTGCGCGCAATATTGTACATAATCTGGAAGGGAGGTCGACCTTGGAAACATTGGTCAGTGCAATGGGGATCATACGGAAGACATACCCGTGAGCTGGAGGTCGACGTGGTCATCCTGACCTTGGCAAATCGGAGGGAGGATATGTGATCTATTATACGACTCGAAAGTGGAAGGAGTTGCAGGGTCTAGTCGAGCAAAGGGCCGCGGCACCCAGTCAACAGTATAAGTGCTCTCATTTTCAAGCACGGATCCAGGGCATTGGGAGTCTGTAACCTAGATGAGGCAAACTATGTGAACGAGATACCCCGCTTATAGGATAGACTTGTTACCTCAACAATTTCATAGACACCCTTTTTTGTGACATGTATATAGTCATTGGGTGACTTCAGCACGGCACTGCGTAACTGATCTGAGTCGCCCATATGGCGATACTTAACGTTCCATGGCTAAGGGGGGTGGACGTGAATTTTGTTCGGTGAAGCCAGTATTCGGACTTACCCCGTCGCCTGTCAGTCGGAGTGGTAGGTCAGCACCATCATCTTCTAGAATGGTAATCTCCCGTTGGCCATGCTTGCTGTAAAACTTGGCGGTTGGCTAAATTCACAATCAAAAACCTAACTCAAGTTTCATGGTCAGAATAACTCACCTTCACTCTCCTGACATTCACAGAGACGCTAGGAACTGATATCGGTCGTTTACATCCGTAACTATCCACAACGCTCACTGAACAAACGGATCAGCTTCGTTTCGTGCGAATATCAATCCAATGAACCTACCTAAGTCGACATCGAATGTCCCGCCCTCCTTGTCAAGAGCGCTGGGGATAGGCACCAGTATTCTTGTGGGTGACGTCTTGATATCGGTGATTTCCAGCGCATCCGTAGTCCGTGGACCCACGACCTGCAGCTCCAAGTTCCAAGGAGGAGTGCCCTGTGAATACACATCAGCATAAATATCCCACAACCAATAAGAATACCCACCCTCAAATCCACTTCAATGCCCACAGTTGTACCTTCACAAGTACTAACGACCCTTTTTCCGCGACCGCCTACAAAATCAGCTGCCGCTAGAGGATGCACGACTTGGTCGATGCTCGGTCCATCAAGAGCCACTTGTGTGTAATAGGCGTCACTGAGTTGAACAAAGGTGTAATAATAGTGGCCACTGTGCTCCGGCTGCAAAGTGAGCTCGCCACGAGACGACGGAAATGTCTTGAAAAGTTCGCGCGGAGACTGTTTATCACGCTGTGTGCGATAGTAGACCTGGAATGGGGGTGTGCCGTGCATGACAAGGGATGCAGAAACCCCCGTGTCGCCGGAACTGCGCAGACTTCATAAGAAAAGGATGCTTGCCAGAACAACAGTACACACCATTCATGAATTCTCTTCCACTCGATTTCTGCGCTGGGCATTGCCCTCTCGACAACCCTGCATGTTTCAGGGGCAAGCACGTCGCCATCGCAGTACTATTGCAATGTTAGGATCACCAGGGTAGGAGGAGGGTGTACTACCCACCTTGCCTTTAATGCCAGTGATATAATACTCTCCAGGAACAGTTGCAGTCAGCACAATATCATTCTTGTTTTCCTTGGTCTGCAGTTGCTTGTCCCACGGCTTGACGCGCTTTCCATCCCCATTAGTAGGTTCAAACCTCACGTCGATATTCCATGGCCCGTCCAATGCGTCTGAGTCACCCACTGTAAGTGTTACTGGAGCTTCTGAGCCAATAAGGAGCGATTTTGGGGTTCCTGGGCCACAGTCTTTGAACGACACGCTAGGACGGCGCAGAACAGAAAGGGATCGTGTTATCTCCATGCCATGATTCCCATCATTGAGGTGCACAATATTGCCCATGCCGTCGATGACACTCTCCAGCGTATACGTGTGCTTGCCAAGCGCATCCAGCGATAAAGACAATGGGACTTTGAGTTTCTGAGGTATACGAGCACGAGCGGCGTCCTGTGTGATATGCGAGTGACTGCTGTCTTCGATGCCTTCAACAAGGAAATGTTCTCTCCTCCCGTTAATATCCTTTGACCATTGTAGGCTCAGCGGAGGAATGCCTCGTATATCGATGACAAGGTCCACACCAGATGTATCACCCGCGCAATGGACATCTTGCAAATCATCATCTGTGTACTGCGCAATTGGACATGGTACGACGGTCACTTCAGCTGGGTGAACAAGACGTGCTGCAACGTTTGAACTGTCAAGCACCCGGTCAAGCTTCATGGTCCCTGGCTTGGAGAGACGAAGGTGCACCAAGCTTTGTGTCTTTTGCAGGCTGGCAGCAGCCTCTGTCTCTTCGTCGTCATCCTCGTCATCGTACTCACGATACCTATCCACCTCCCTGGCGCGCACAACTTGTAGTCCCTCTACTCTAGCTTGCTCAATCGCTTTCAACTCCTTCGCCCCTAACTCGATGTACTCCACACGCCCCGAACCAAGTGGAGCAAAAGAATAGCGCACATTGGTTGGAGTCGTGTTGTTCACGAGGATTGGAACGAGCACGTGCGCAGAAGAGACGGGTGGAAGGCAAAAAGTTTGAGAGTGTGGATTCAAGTGAGCAGTGCTGATGGGAGACATGCGAACTGTGTGTTGGCCAAGCAGATGGCTATCTCGAGGAGTTGTGTAAAACGAAAAGAGCCCAAATGTTAGCGAGGCCAGAATATCAAAGACCCGGAATGGTTCTGGAGTGGATGGAAGGTCTGGTCTTGGTCTATCTTGCACGATGGCATGAGCTCGGGTGATAGATATACATTTGTGGAAACTTACTTGAGAAACCCGAAGACTCGCTACTTGGTTCGGAGGAGCCCATTAACCCAAAGTTTAAGCTAATTCCTCCAAAGAACAGACCATCTAGGAACCAGATGGCTAGAATTTGGAGTAAGACGACAGAATTGCTGTACTTCAAACGTGGTATTCTGAGTCGAGAGAGCGTCGCAATGTACAAAAAATCAACTATCAGCCATTTTGTGCCGTAGTATGTGGTTGTATCGGACGCGAAGATGTTTTGGAGGATGTCGAACACCTTGATGGCCTGCCAAGAGTAGAAACGCGTCAGACCCCATCTGGCATGCACAAGGAATGTCACATGAAAGACGACCTCGCGCAGACAACTTGTCAAGCTGAATGACACTCACTTGTAGGAGTAAGCCCAAACTCAAGAAATAGAAACGTTGCGAAGGCACATCAAGGAGGCGTTCTGGTATGAGTGGCTGGGTGCCTGCAGACTCCGCTGGGTTACCAGCCATATAAAGCGTAGGTTCCTTATACAATTAATTCACCCTAGCAGAAAGTCGAAATAGACAAGGCAAGACAATCCCTCGAAGGAAAGTTGGTGAGAGCACGTGACAGCTACCACCATGATTTTATCTTACATAAGCTTGGCTTGCACCTGAGCCTGAGATACTTACTAGTATTACTGATCATCCTTTACCTTCGCACGAAGCGCCTGTACAAGACAGATAGGGAGGCGATTAAACTGGATAGGTCCCGTACTATAATCATTGCAATTATAGTTGCCTAGGAAGACTTCATATACTCCTTCAAGTGTGAGTACAACTTGAACTGCTCTTCCGACTCATAAGCTCCTGAACATACTTAAAGACGTCAAACACACTCCTCCAATCAAAGGTTACATTTACCTGCCCAATATGATGGCCATGAGCAAGCACTCGCTGCCACCCCTACCTCCCATCCAAGGAGAACTTATGCTCGACGTGTATACTCACCGGTCGATGCTGAGCAAGGAAGTCGACGAAAGTACGCCGCATGGGAATACAGAACGATTGGCTGAGCTGGGGAACTCGGTCCTCAGCATGATCGCCATGTACACATTGTTCGTTGAGAAACCGATGCTTCCCGCCTATGATCTCAAGGTTCGTAAATGTCAGGAATGCATTATGGTTTTTTATTGCTAAAATTGCACATAGATGCGCAAAACTAACGCGTTAAGCGACAAGAATATTGCAGACTGGTTGTCTCTCTACGGGCTAAAGGCCAAAATCCGTTGCACGGATAGAAGCGTACTTGAGAAACCCGAAGAAGCTCGTTTCCTCTTTAATTCTTATGTCGGAGCAGTGTACACGCAGAACGGCTTGCAAGCAGTCACAAACTGGGTTGGTCGCCTTATCAACCCTGGCTCGGAGCCTCCGTCAATCCCAGGAGAGATTGCCAACAACCAGCGCGCAGCAACCCCGCCACCACCACCGCCACCGCCAACATATTATGCTCAACCCCCACCACCCCCACCTCCTCCAAGCACTGCCCCTCCCCCAATGCCATCAATGCCACCCCCGGCGCCATCCCAGGGTGTACTTGCAATATTTAATCAGACATGTATGCAGAGAGGACTCACAGTAGAGTGGAAACCAGAGATGACGGGACCACCGCACAATCCCCGGTGGGAAGTGAAGTGCATTGGTGAGTTTTAACTTTGTTTCATGTGCTTGATTTTCTGAGCGAGTTTGAAGTGAGCGGGCAACACCGTGGAACCGGTGCGGGTAGAAATCAAAAGCAAGCAAAGGAGCAAGCGGCGTCGGAGGCGTATCAATACATGCAGGCTACAGGATGGGGTCGTGAGTAGCCAGTGAACCAGCAGCGTGCTCACGATCTAACATTTATTCTAGTCTTCTAGTCACACGAGCACAGCAAAGAAATGAAAGCGGCACCAGTGGAATGTAGCAATATCACATTTTTTGTATTCTCATAATTTCTATCTATCCGTCATCGTCGCTTACCGCACCTTGCATTTTCACTGCGTTTTACCTCTGTCCAAGTTAGTAGTCTTCGCCTTGCTATCCTATTTCCAGTTGTTGCGGAACTATTTACATTGGCAGTTGGGACGGGCCTTGTCGCTACTACCGCGAATGACATCGATCTCTTTCATATAATTGTTTCCTCAGTCCGAATTATATTCAAGATGCTGATGAGGGCAGGTCTTCCTGCGATCTAAATTGCAACCTTCAATGGCAATCAGTGCAAGATTTCATAGTCGATTGTGCTTCGAATCCCAAAGTGGCGGCGTAATTGATGAACTCCTATCATTCATTTCGGCGTATCTGCCATGCACGCCCACTACCCAGCGACTCATCCGATAAACGCCACTTATACGGGATCATCTCACTCCGGCACTATCGCTGCTGTTAAATATTCCTATAACACCTAAGTCAGCTTAAGTGAATCTGATGGCCACCGCAATGACCCCTCCTCCACTCCCACAGCTTCACGGAGATTTAATGCTCGATGTTTTCAATCATCGTTCTTTAGCCCAAAGCAACTTGAACGACCCGCATGGAAATAGCGATCGGCTAGCACTGGTTGGACAGTCCGTATTGGACACCATCGTGACATTTATACTGATCGCGGAGAGACCTATGTTGTATGGCGATGAGTTCAAGGTACACTGATGATGACTCTGATAATCAGGATAACACTGATGTGACTAGGCAAGACATGAACACGTTCTAAGCGACGACTCTATCGTCTATTGGGTTAACGCTTACGATACCGATCTGAAGAGACGCGTAAGAGTAGCGTCCAGGGACATCCTCGACGACCCCAAGGTAAGTTGAAAGATTACACACCATGATTATGGGATTTCACAGCACATGATGGCTATTGGCAGGAAGCTCGTTTTCTTTTCAATAGCTATGTTGGAGCTGTGTGTTTCCAATATGGCTTACAAGCAACAGCCGACTGGATCAGCAAGCTTGTAAAGCCCCACGACGAGCCGGTTTTGATGGAGAATTTGACAAGCCGCCCGATGTTTGCACCCGCACCCGCATCCCCACCTGCACCAGCACCCGCACCCGCACCCACACACACTCAGGCTGCCACACCATATGCCAGTGCAAGTGCCGCAGCTCCTCCCCCCTATTATGTGAGCACACCACAACTGCCGACGCCCCCTCCAGGAGTTCCCCAGGGAACTCTTGCTATTTTCAATCAAACGTGTAGCCAGCTTGGAATTACCGTTGGATGGGAATCTAGTTCACATGGCCCACAACATGACCCAAGATGGGAAGTAAAGTGCTTGGGTAAGAGATGTTAATTTCTGTCTGGGGCGTTGGTTCTCATGTGTATTTTTGCAGTGAATGGAATCATTAGAGGTACTGGTGTCGGGAGAAACCAGAAAGTGTCAAAAGAGATGGCCGCTCGTGAGGCGTGGCAGTATATGACAGGTGTTAATTGGACTGGTGAGTTTTTCACATCCTACTTATACTTTCTGTTTCCCTCACAGTAATCAAGTGCAACAGCCAGAACCGAGCGCCTAAACTTCGTCGTAAGTGAATTACGGGTACTCGTGCTCTTGACTCTCCCTTGTAGTAATAGTTGCGCAATTCAAGCATTTAAATTGTCCTCATACACCAGCGTCCGTAGAGAAAATAATCATTGGGCATATCATAGTATCACATCGTGCAACCTGGTCCTACAACCACCTCGGTACTTCATATTCTATATCAGCCAGAAAAATGCGTATGCTGCACAAAGCACAATTAAAACTTTCGCCTGAGGGTTCAAGTTTGACCATGCGGCGGTTAAGCTGTTTGACACATCATGAGTCGAAGGTATAGACATCGAGGCCTCTCCCTTGTCACCTGAAAGGGTACGACCTTGTCCTGAGAACGCACCAGAAGATGCAGGTTTGGCGAGTTCAATGAGAGCCGTCTTAATCGCACTGTAGAAAATCAGTCGGTGCATTCACAAGAAAGAGAATCGTGAACGAACCCCGGGTTAGCGCCCGTGATCCTCTTCTCTTCGCTCTGGCCTTTGAGGAAAATAAAAGTCGGCCTGTGAAGTATGAGGACAGAATAATATTTCAAAAAGGAGAAACACGGACATAGCCTTGATGCCGAAGGCTTGGGCAACGTCGCTCGCTTCGTCGACATCAACCTTGAGGAATTTCACATTGGTGTACTGCTTCGCGAGCGCCTCGAAAATGGGCTTAATCATTTGGCATGGTGGGCACCAAGAAGCAGTAAAATCGATAACCTGTAAGTAGACATGTACCTATTGAGCGACAGGCAACTAAGCGCATAAAATGCTGACAATGAGGGTACTGGAATCGCTAGTGTGTTCGGAGAGCTCTGCACTGTTATGGATGGGAATGACAGACATGTTGGTGTGTGTAGAATGTTGGGGTGTTGGGCTGTTCTGAGGGTGCCAGCGAAGCGCTTTATATGTGGCTGCTGGCGGTGTCACTGACGATGGCGATATTATCTGCTTGGTGAGCAACGTAATAAGCAGATCACGTGATCAATTCAAAGAGTGTCCTTCACGTGGCTTTGCTCGAAGTTTACGAATGTATCAAATTATCAATGGTACCCGTACTAGGGCCTTATATTTCTTTCACTTTCATCAGACTCGCCGTTTACCATCTCGGTGTCCTTTCAAACTTGAAAATTCATGATTGCGTGAACGGTCATCTTCGATAACTCAGCGAAAGGGACTGGTGGGGGCGATGCAAGTCCATGTAATCGTGTTCCACTGCAGATGAGGCTCTCCGCCGCCGCGTGTACTGCATTTGTTTGGTGGTGCCTTCGAAGATTCTTCCGCCGTTGGATGGTCCCAAAGGCGAGTAGCTACCAACCAGTGTACCACCTCGCGGATTCGCATGGACTTCCGATCGGGATGGCCGATGAGTGCCCGTACGCCTGAGGTTTGCCATTCTGCTCAGCGGCTGCGGTTCAACATTCTTGCATCGTTCAGGTGCAGGTGGCTCCAGCCTCTCTGCAGAGAGCCTCGGCACGACACTCTTCTTCATCATATGCATGAACCCGACCTTCTTACCCTGCAGTGGATGCAGCAGGAATGGGGAACACGAAAACGTCAGTGGTGTGATGATTTTCTCGCTCGAGAGGACCCGCCCTGAGCCATCCATCTGGCGGTCATGCACGAGGTAATCGAACTTCCATTGCGTCTTCACATGTTCCTGCGAGCCCCCCAGCACCATGTTCTCGCTCCCAAGCACGGTATACACCCCACTCGTCCTGATGTTCAACGCCGCATGGCGAGAGAGGTAGTCGCGCGAATCGTCGCCGCCCACAGTGACGCGTCGCAGCATCGGTGGGCCATCGAGGGTTGCGTGGTGGAATGCGAAGCTCTCACGTTTGACGGGCATGAACTCTGCTACGCCTCTACCTACGTCAGAGGTGATGCTACGATCGCCATATGGCAGCAGTGAATGGGAGCGTGGGGAATACCCCATCAGTCGCATCATTGGCCGGATCGGCCGGAAACCTTCCTGCTCGATCCAGAGTTCAACCTCGGTCCCTCCGAGCCAGGTAAGGTCATGCGGCAGATAGGGATACGTAGTGGGCGAATTAGAGGTAGCACAAGCAGAAGCCCATGG
Organism: Rhizopogon roseolus; assembly: GCA_930272055.1. Taxonomy (NCBI): domain Eukaryota; kingdom Fungi; phylum Basidiomycota; class Agaricomycetes; order Boletales; family Rhizopogonaceae; genus Rhizopogon; species Rhizopogon roseolus. Next base: position 65,067 of record CAKNEV010000069.1, read on the forward strand.
GTGTATGGAGCTGATCGTAGGGAAGTCAATGAATTGCCAGTGAGTTGTGTGCTCAGAATCAGCGTCTGAGGGCGGTTCGTTGAGGTCACGGGCATGTAGGAGGAGTCGGGGGGACCTTGGGATTGAGCGAAGCATCTTCGGATGGTGAATGGCTCCTGAGCGTTCAAGTGGTTTGCAATGCCTCCTAGAGTGTGTCAGAGATATGGGAGAAATCATATCCATGCTAGGCGACGCCGATGGAGGGGCAAAGCAAGGCGTTGGCAGTGTTGAGAATGTCGCTAATGACCCAAGGAATACTGTCTGTGCTTCGTCCTCTCCGTCCTCCGCAGGAGTAGTCGATGCTGCATTGCAAATCCTTTCCGAGTATAGCCTGTTGATGCTCCCAAGAACGGTCCTAGTACTGAAACTGTCGGATGGCGGCGAGCCAACAGAGTCTGGTAAAGCTGAACTACATGTGTATGCCGGCTGCAACGGAAAACTGGAGCTAGGAGTCGGAAAAGGAGAAGGAGCAGGGTCCGGCAACTGGAACGATCGAGATGACTTTGGAGTGAAAAAGATTTCGTCGAGTAGTGATTCGTATGGACTGACAAGACTGGGGAACGATGAGGTTGTCATCGGGGGCTCCGTGACTGCTACGTCGATTTCCAGTCTTCTCGCCTTCAGCGAGGTACATACGTCGGTATATTCAAATAGAAGAGGCGATGGAGTGGAAAAGTCGTCAATCACGAAGTCGATAATGAGGGGTATTTCACCAGATGTGCTCTGTGACAGTAGATCCTCAGGTGTGAGTATCGGTGATGGAGGAGAAAGCGTGGCGGCGAGCAAGCGCAAGTCAGAAGACGTCCGGGTCAGACGTTCATGGGTTAAGGAAAACATGGAAATGGAATATACTCCCTGCGATCAAGTGGGCAGTAAGAAAATGACTTAAGTCATAAGTATTGTCAGCCTCTAAGAAGCTCGAGGTCAGCCTCTGGATGCTCAGTTTCAATGGTCACGGTGGTTGACAGGATTTATTATTGCAAATTTATCCACACGCACCACGCAAAACATTTATAATCTTTCCTCCTGCACACGCGCTGCAACCTCAACTTCTTTCTTGTGCACTTTCTCTTTGTTTTTCAATAGGCAGTAATCGCCAAATTTATTCCTTTCCTGCCACCACGAACCAGGGAGCCACAGCGTGCGTGTCAAAAGCGACGAATGCGATGCGTCGAGGAAAGGCTGGCATGACACTCGTTCCCAAGTCACGTTATCAATCGCATACCGTGGTTCTAAAGGCGATGACACCGGATGCTCGGGGAAGTCTAGGTCAACAAGGTAGTCACAGGACTCAATGGGCACCTGGAAGGACAAAGTCAACGAAGTGCTCGTGAGAAGTTTGTGCATCCACTAACATAGAATTCTGATACCTCCTTGTTGAGGTCGTTCAAGCCTGCTGGGGTGAGCCTCGAACCAGGTCTGTCCCACCATCCACTGAAGCTCAATTTTGCGCGACTCTCTGCAAAATGTGCAGGCAGAAGACCGTTGAACTCGCTCTTCACGAAGTCGACTTTTACGCCGTTGGGAACCAAGTAATGGCCCGGGAAGCGATACCACTCTTTCCCTAGGCAAAGTCTCAGATCGAACTCCCTTATTGGCGTCAAGTCAATAGAAGGCGCGTCATCATCGTCCGTCCCAGGGGGAAGAGGTGGAAGAAGCCCAGTAGTATTCAGCAGTCGTGGAAGCTCGAAGGCCTCAAGGTTGTTAAATGTGGAAAGCGGCGCATGGTAGTAGTGCCACAAGGCAAGGACGCGGGATAGAGAGATGAGCCCCGCCACAATGACCACAGAGCAGGTCATAGCACCAAAGACGATGGACCTTGAAGCCTACCAGGATCAAATGTACAGGTAAGAGTCGATCGGGTGGATAAGAACGGGAACATACTTGATATGAAGATTTTGTGACGGAGATATACGTGACTTCCATCCATCCTCGAATGAGATATAGGGTCACAGCGGCGTTGAAACAAATGAGAGGATATGCAGGGAACATGAAACGTTCCTCTTTGTGCGGTTGCGCTGTTAAGATCGCTGTCCAGACATATAGTGGTGCTAGACGAAGTGAGAGCAGCATGAAGGGCGAACTCTGGTTTGGACGAGGCTTAGACATCTCGAGGCGCTTGCGATCGATCCTATGCGTAACTACAAGACAAGGTAGGGACAGAAAAGCGAGAGGTACGAGGACATTGAAGTTCAGGACAAGGTTGAGGATGTAGAAGTACCAGGGGGCTGTGCCATATAAATCGGGGCCACGATCAGACCCACCAAATATGTTATAGCGGACGATGTTCCAAGGTACGATATTCCACCGGCCATATGCAGTACTATCCATCGCGATGACCGGAACCTGTGGCAAGTGAATAAGTATGTGTGAATGATACATTGTTAGCAGCCGCCTACAAATATCAAAGCTGATGCGAGACCAGCAGTGAAAAGGCGTTTCCAGCGAGAAATCATCCATGAAGTGCGGGCGTTTGGTTCAACTTGATCTCCACTGTAAACGAACAATTCCTCGAACACAAAGGGTAGCGACAGGGCGAGCGCAAAAGGCCATCCAACAATAGCTCCTGTGGCGAAAAGCATTGTCGCAAACAAGGTCCTTTGTTTGTTCTTCATGGTTGATGGCTCGAGAGTGTAAGAGAATGCCAATGTAGTTGTATACATTGCAAATGACGAAGGTAAGAAGGCTGCATGGGTGTTGAGCCAGAAAGAAGATTATAATGATAAGTCGAGAAGGAATACCTGGAGCAGCGTTCCACATGCCTGCACTGAACAGTAGCATAAAAAACAAATAACGGCCAACTCGTTCGTTAACTCTTACGACTACGGCGCGACACAATTTTGCTTCGCAGAGCGTAGATAGAACGGCTATAGCTATGCGGACTGCAAAGAATGAAGGTCGCTGGATGAATGAGTACACTATGGAGTAGTAAGCGTAATGGCATTACGAAGACTCACTTTTCCTAGACTGAGGGTGAGAGGGAGGCGTGCAGGTACGAGATGCAATAGAACATATGCCCAACTTCTAATGGCATACATGGGGGTGACTTCCCATGTCTGAAAAGCATGGCCATGATCGATGTAGTGTAGTGGCTCCCAAAAATTGAACACTGACAGGACAGGTTGGTGAACGAAGTAGTGGAATTTTCTATGTGACTTACCCTCATCACAATCTTGTATGTTTGAATACATAGCTGCTGCGACTCGGATCAGGAGCAGAATGCGAACTGCTGTTGAGAAATCTGGATTCCATGGTCTGCGAGCAGACCTTTTTTTGGGTTCGTAAATTGAAAATCATTAATTAACAAGATGAAACAAATTACCTGCGAAGCTGATCTTGGAGAATGCCAGTATGGCGTGCAACGAGAGGTACAGGTGGTTTTGGAGACTGGTTGCGTCCCAAGCGCAAAGTCTGAGTGTTGGAGGCCATGAAGACCTTGACACTGAGTCTGAGTCCGAGTACTGAGTACAATAATTCCGTTCAGTACAAGAGAATTTTTATACGCTCTGCAACTGAATGGGAATTTGGAAGCTAGGCTGAAAGCATATGTACCCGTGTTTTCCGTCTCTATCCTGATCATGTGACTTTCTCTCAATTGGCGCGTTGTCGTCACGGTCGGCGTTGAGCAACTCGCTGTTTGTTTTCTAAAATCAGAAATAGCCACTGGACATGCCTCGTTTCATATGGTTATGTGGCGAATTAAATGCTTGGGATGATGATCAAGGAGGACTGATTCGCAGGGGTCGTTCGACGGCGACTCCATCCTGAATGAGGGCTTCTGTAATGCTTTACGAAGACTTCCCATCCTCGACATGGAAAATACAATCCTCTTTTCGGATACCTCGGCCTTGCTCTGGCATCCTAACCGTAGCCCCCGGTTGTAGCCTACTTCTCTAACCCCCGCTCTTTGTCTGTCTTTCCCTCAAATATTCCGCTCTTTACTCTTTACCTCTGCCCCTCACTTCTCTCATTTTTGTGAGCACAATGAATGATTTGGAAACAGCCCAACATTTTATTTACATGTATGTCATGTCTCTGACCCGAGAAATCCTCTTCTTACCTCTTCTCTCTAGCACGCAGGTTTATTTTTGCTGTAAGGACTCTGCGAAATGCAGGAAATCGCTTTCACTGACCTTCCTCTTCCCGTCTGCTAGGCATGTGTATGTACCGCTATAATAAATAGACGCTCTTCCCTCATCTGTGATTTGCAGATGCTGTCGTCGTCTGGGACTGGGCCATTAGCTTGCCTAGAGAGTGGTGTCTTGTACATTTTTATAATTATCCACCGTACTCTTACTGACCCCCTCATAAAGATCTGGAAGTCCCGCTGGAGCCCTGTCAAGACTGCGTACCTTTTCTGTCGGTAAGGTTTCTTTCAAGCCATATTTTAACTCGAGTCACCACCAGCTACTCTAGCTACTGGGTTATGGCCGTTGTCCCGTATCTCTTATATGTTTTTGTCACCAATCACTCTGAAGCAGAGTGCCAGAAAATTTACAGGGTCAGTGGCGCGCATATATTCCGCTTTTCTTCTTACTAGACCTTTACCGCAAGATTCCTGTCGCACTGGCTATGTGGAACCAAGTTGGATCCGAGTGTACTTATTTATTTTATTGTCTCCGCACTCCACGTACTGATTTCTGAATGCGCATGCTAGCTGTTCTTCTCATTCGCACTTACGCTTTTTTCAAGCAGAACAATTACTTGCTCGCCACCCTTCTATGCGCCCTAGCTGGTGTTGTGGGGTATCAACTCTTCGTAGATACGTCCGAAATGATGCGTATGTTCCTCAGACAACGTTGTTTCAATTTTACTGAAGAACTACCAGTTCTTCCATTCGTCACGCCGCCCTTCGTAAGCTACTTTCGTGGCACGACATAAATACTGACACAATGTTGTAGACGTCAGGCCCGTGTTTCCCCATGTCCAAACCTCATTCAGCGCACTTGCTCGGTGAGTTGTCGTTCGCACTCGCGTTCATTCTTACTTAATTAGTCTCTAGGTTTTTTCGTGAGTTTGTCTCTCGTCGACTTTCAGTTAGCTTACAAAGTTTGCAGATTGCACCGCTTTTGTTCGACACGATCGTTACAGCCCTTACCGTTTGGAAAGCATTTACAATTCGCCGTCGCAATGGAGGGCCAAGCAGCAAACTCATTCAAACATTTCTTCGAGAAGGTTTGTCATATCTTTAAAGCACGAATCTCGCTAACACCAAAAACCAGGTGTCTTCTACTACATTCTCATCTCTATCGCCAACTTGGTACGGTGAAATTTTATTTCAGAAAATAGAAATCTAAACCAATATTGCTCCTAGATTAATGGGATTTTCTATCTTCAGTCAGTCCCTTGATAATAGTGCGCACCACCCCTTGTTCATGTTTTCATAGACCTCGTCAAGTGATATCGGCGATCAACATCCCTCTCAGCGTTATGATGGCGCCATTGTTGGCATGTCGTTTGGTATGTTCGATCACTGGCGGGTGCACTTAGAAGCATCACTTACTCATACTTTCTTCTCAGATTCTTGACCTTCGTGAACGTGGCGCAGAAACCACCGTCTCTCATTCTGAAGGAACGGGAATGAGCGAATTTACGACAAAAAGGGGTGGGGCTAACATCGGTAACCGCGGCAAGCTTGGGCGTGCTCGCCCACGCGGCCCGGCATCGACGTTGACTTCAAACGTTATGCTGAGTACGGTAGGAAGCATTCATCCCGATCTCGAGGCAGCTGAGGTCGAGCTTGATGCGATGCACTTTGAGCTGGGGATAGGTTACGCCGGCGAGAGCACGCGGTCACTAGGTTCGGGTTCAGTCGCGCCCGCTTACAACTCGGTCGAGATGGGTTTCAACGCTCTGTCAGCAGGAAGTGCGACTGATGAAAGTGGAGCGGCTTGCTTGTCAGGCGTCGCAGGGATTAGAGTTGACATAGAGAAGACGACGTCCACGATGTGAGGACCATACCTCACGAGTACCAGACTGCACTGCACTCTCCCGCTCCCGTTCCCTTTCGAGCCACTTTTTTTTTCATCCCGTTCTCCGTTGATCTTTACGAAAAGGATTCTATTCAGCACGTGCACTAGACTCGCAATGTTGTTATTTGGAACCCGTCATGGTGCAGTGTTCAGTGTATTTGTAAATAACTTCTCGCCGCACTATAGAGTCCACGAAAACCCGGTTTTGGAACCGCTTGTTACATACCATTCATCCTTTGATAAATAACACTATTATCGTTTGCAAGTCTGGGGCCATGGCATGTAGTCACAATTTCTGAAGTAGATTATGCAAACATGTGACTCACTACTCGTCCCATTTGCTTCAAAAATTGTGCCTTATACCCAAATCAAACAACACATGCCGTCCGTGTAGGAAGCTAGAGACGAGGTGGACAGATTGAACGAATTTGCTGAACAGAATAAGTAAACCTCATCGGGCCGAGCCACCGGCACGAGACGCGCCATCCAATCACGTGACTTCAAAGTCCGTGTTGTCTTCGTTTAAGCCGTTCAGCAGAAGGCTTCGCCGCTATTTCCTTCAGTATTCTGTTTTTATTGGCCAAACCAGCGACAACGGCTGTGAGACAATGATGAAGAGAGAACTTGGACATTTGTCGATTAATGACGAGGTGGATGGCTCCCGGACGAAGCGACAGAAACAAGTTGCAGCACCATCTGGCCAAGCGACAACAGAAACCGGTACGAGGAATACGGAGATTGAACACGTCAAGATGGATGCTGGAGAAAGCAGCAGCTCTGGTGCAGTTGGGTTAAAGGAGCAGGGAACGAAGTTGTTGCAGATGGTGAAGGAAGTTGTCAATAAAGAGTGCGTAACAAACCCAACTTGAGCTTCAGACGCCATCAACAACCGCGTCTGCATTTTCCTTTCCGATCTCACTAACATTTACTTTCATGCATCACACAGAGGCTACATATGTTCTCCAGCGTTCATGCGCTTGCCCTTGAAACGCCATTATCCCGATTATTATCTCGTCATTCAACAGCCTATTTGCTTGGACGATATCAAGAAGAAAATAGACGATAACCTTTACAACTCTCTCGATGACATCAGACAAGATTTTGACCTCTGCTTTTCAAACGCAAAAAAATACAATCAGAAGAATAGTCAGATCTGGCTCGATGCAAAATTTCTACTGGTGAGACACGCTATTCGCTCTTTGTTTCCCTGGTGTTCACCCTTGGCAGAAATATGTAAACAAGGAATATACGAAGATGACCGGGAAGAAAGTCAGGAAGAGCGGCGATCCAGAAGACGATGAGGATAAACCTGCCGACGGTGTAGATGGTGATAAGAAGAACAAACAGCCCAACATAACTCGCCTCCTGAAGGCTAGATTGCAAAAGCTTGTCGACAAGGCTGACGAAGAGACGTAAGGTTGCCTCCTTTCTCAAATACGACCACTTTTTGATCAAGTAACAGACATCGTGTGCTCTCTGACGTCTTCATGGAGATGCCGTCAAAGAAGGACTATCCCATGTACTACAAGCAGATCAAGCGTCCAATATCTATAGAGACCATTTTTGTATGTTGGACATCCTATACGTCTTTGACGTACTCATTCACCATCCACCAGAAACACCTGAAGCGCAAGGAGTATCTAACCTCTGCGGAATTTGCAACTGATGTCGAGCTTGTGTTCTCCAACGCTCTCGAGTTTAACCTGGAGCACAGCCAGATCTGGGAGGATGCGATGGTTCTTCGAGTAAGTATTGCATTCCCTGGGCACTTTTCTTATTCACCTCTCAACAGGACTACTTTCGTCAACTCATGTCCGACCTACCAGAGCCGTACGCGCTACCGCAATATGCGAAGCCTACTGCGAAGATCAAACTAAAAGTTCCAGGGGCAGCAGCAGCTTCCTCTTCTGCAGGACCCTCTACGGCTGCCACTCCTTCGTCAACCAAACCACAGGAGATCGCTGGTGGAGGTTCACTAATGTTACGCCTGCCCGCAGCTGGCGGAAATGCCAAGAGTCCAGCACAAACCCCGTCGATTCAAACGCCAGTTACAGCACCTGCCCCAGTACCCACACCCGTCCAGGGCTCAAAACCTATTGCTGCACCCGCTCCCAAGCCCGCTCCACCGCCTCAACCCCTTCCTGCAGCACCTTCCCCTGCTCAAGTTGCTACTCCTTTACCAGCATCAGCGGTGCAAGTCGTACAGACAAGAGCCGCACCTTCCCCACAAATCCCGACACAAGCACCGCAGTACCAGCCACCACCCAGTACACCTCAGTATTACCCAAATGCATCCTATCACAAATACACCCACCAGCCTCCCCCTGCACCAGCCGCAATATCGCACGCCACGCGAAGCCAAAACGCGCAGCCAACGCCTCAAGCAGCACCGCGGACAGCTCAATCAGTGTCAAGATCACCTGCACCGGTATTAACTGGGCACCGACAGCTGAAGGGTGTTTCCTTGGTAACGAAACCCCGTGGCAGACCATTGTGGCTCGACCATCGTGACGGAGTCAAATCCTGGGCAATACGACTCGGTCAGGGAGAGAAATCGATCTCTGTTGCAGAGATCAAATTCTTTGGGGATGATGATGAAACGGCGGATGAGGAAGGCGATGGGAACGATGAACATGTGGATGAGGAGGAGGAAGAGGACGAGCCTAGTCCTAGGAAACGTGGCCGTGGTCGTCCGCCCAAGAATCCGAAAGCGAAAGCCAAGGCAGCCGCACTGGCAAAGAAAGCCGAGCAGAAGAAAGCTCAGAAGGCGACTACGCCTCAACAGGACAGCTTATTGATCAACCTTAATGGGACTGCTATGAACGAAAAATTTGACGGGGGCGTATGGGATATCGACCTTCAGGTGGGCTCGAATATCTTGGAAGTCGGTGAGAAGAGTGGGTATGTGTGGAAAGTATACTTGGAGAGAGTTTCCATCATATAACGCGTATATTGACTTTAGACTTCCGGATCCCCATTTCCTTATACTCTTATGTTCTATTAATCCCGTTGCAATACAATACTAGTCCGTTTCCGCGAAGTCCTTAGCCACGATGCGCCAGTCCAACATGAATCACTTTCGTAGTGCAAGAGGAACATCGTCATCCGATACTGTCCCTGCATCACCGACCTCCTCTTCCTCAAAATCACCACCTTCCTCACCATCATTGTCTCCAAAGTCTTCGTCGCCCTCTAGAGTGTCTTGCGGTTCATACACATGGTATCGACCAACCTCATTAATCTGACTCTGCACATATTCCTCGAGCATCTGCTCCCGATTTACGGGGCGCACCTCATACCCCTCCGAGCCTTGACGTACCCTGACGGATCCCTCTTCTGAATACTCCAGATCACTGTCAGGAGAGTACGGTCGTGGAGGATAGGCTTCGGCTTCAGGATCCTCATAATCCGGGTGGTACGGCGGTAAAGCGGAGACAGGACCTTCCTGGTATTTCTGCCGACTGCCATTGACAGCACGTAGCGTACCACTTGATGGTCGAAGATTGGGGTTGACATCCCCGTTCTCGTATGTCCACGGACTATCAGGGAGCTTGAACGGTTGCTGATTAGTCAACGTAGGGTCTCGAGGTGGCCAATCATGATGTCCTATATCGAAGGATCAATCAGTGAAGCGCCAGATCAAGTATGGTGAAGCAGCCGCATAAGCATACTGACACGAGAGAATGTGAACGCGAGAGGAGAGTGACAGCTGCCAGATGCAGCAGTCATGGTTCCAACTCGTCCACTCTCCTTCGGCGACTCTGTTCTGCCTGTTCGTTCCACTCACCATCAGCAACTGAAAGCTGGTACTTGAGCCCATTTCCAGCAGGGACGGTTGGACAACACCACAAGAGTGGGTTTTTTCCCATGACTGATGCGATATTACGCCTAGCGCCGAGGTTCTGCGGCTAGGTCAGTAATTTGTTGGTCACTGCAAATGAAATACTTGCATATGGAAACTTGACCTGAGTGATGCAGTGAGTTATTTCCGTGATTTGCTTTGATGTAGGGCCTACCTCTTCGATCTTGCCGTGTCTTCGGAGCATTGTAGCTTTATCTTTCTCCCAGCCTTCAATAGTCGTAGTGTTGCTCAATAGGCTATAGAAATGATAGATACTGTATTTGCGGTGAGCTCAGTATACTTATGCAATAAAATAACATGCAATACCTGAAAGCTCCGACTACAAGGATCACAGGGACTACGAAAGCATAGTTCAGTATGAGGAAGATTAATTCAAAACCCGTTGGCTCGTCCTGAGTTACAATTGGTCAGTTCAGGTTCGATACTCAGGAGACAACTCACGTAGTACCGTCTCCCAGCTGTGGCGAATACTCTGTACGTGACCATAGCCAGATGGTACGAGCAAGTGACATCCACGTAAAAGAGAAAACGAATAAAGTGTCCATAATTGAAATGGCCGATGCAGTTATTTACCCATGGGCAATGATGGTCTACAACAACGCTAAAAAATGCGAATGAAACGATGCCCAAAAGCGCTTACCCATTCGCAGCACGCAACTATCACGCAGTCAGCATCGCACTACAATATTCTGCTGAGGGCTGCCACTTACCGGTTGCATTGTCGGCAATGATGGGACCTTGGAGGCTTGTACTTTTCGCAACTGCGGCAGAAGCGAGGGCTACCTGTTAGCCTCTTAACCTCGTACCCTTCGCCTGAGCGTGTGTCTGGTTTCTGCGAACAGCATGTCAACGATGATAAATCTGCATGTGGCTTGGGCGTACCCATCCATCCGGAACACGTCCGGGATCGGTGAATATACACAGGTAGTAGTTCCAGAGCAACATCCCAGCAAGGACACTATGAAAATATAAACATCAATTCCGTCCGAAGGAAATGAAGCTCACTTGAATGGCAAAAGGAGGGTTATGAGGTCTACGGATAGCTCGCGCCCATACCAAGGCCATATAACGAAGAGTTGAGAAGTTACGATAGGAAATAGTATAAGAAATAGGACAAAGCAGATGATAATGCGACCCAAGACAGGGTGCATCTCTTGGTGTGAGGTTGAAGATGAGATTCAAGCTTGAAGTGCGTGCTGCGTGGACGGGGGGGAAGGTTATCCGAGAAAGGAAACTTATTATAGACAAGAATTTTGCTTTCCATTCCCCCACTATCATGCAGCGTTCAAGGGCTCTTAATTGGCTCTCTAACCCAGGACGATGCTACAGCCAACAAACCAGGCGTCTTTCCATGAAAAGTGCTTTTGCGTCCTTCATCGCAGATGTAAAAATGCCAGAGTCAGTAGCAACTTCTGAACCTGCACAAGAAACGCGTCGGGATGTCCCAAGGCTCAATTCACTGGGAAGCATAGAAATACGTGCGTAACTCTACTCCTCTCTGGTATCCATAGCCTTACAGCGAGATTCTTAGCCTCTAGCATTCCTTCAAAACCTCCTCTTTTTGCCGAACGTGCTTCTCAGCGGCAGAAGAGGCTGCAAACTGAAGTTACAGTCAAAGGGTCCGAGGGTCCCGTTACAAACACGTCGGAGAAAACACCAACTTCTTCTTCGCGTTCTGTGATGTCTAGAAACTCTCAAAGGTTGCACACGAAAGACGGAGAGAGACATTCTGGTGGTGGATCATTGAGACCACAGACCGATGCCAATACTCGTTCACGGCGACCATTTAACACGGGAACTGGCTCATCACAAATAGATTACCGACGCAGGGATGGATCAAGGGTTGCAAGCCCAAGTCCGGTTGTTGAGGAGACGTCACCCGAGGTCGAACTGGAGACGACTCCGTCAGAATTACAAGTTAGTTTCGACAAAACTGACTTGTCGGGGCTATTCAGTACCCAATCAGTTGCCGAGTCTGACATCGGCGATCGGATACAGTCGTTGAAAGAACATGCGGGCGACTACTCGCGATATCTTCCGGCTGAAACTGACCCTACATCACTGACGGTAGGGTCTGTGGAATATGCGAAATTTATTTTGGCTCGGAAGAGAGATGTTGAGTTGGAGAAGAGGTACATCGCTGTAGGGTTGATGCAGGAAGCAGGACTCAATTCCACGTCAGGTATGAAAGACTATCACTACGCTCGCGGCAATACTAACCAGCGCTTGGGATAGCGCCTGCAACTTCATCACGCTAATCCCCCGATTGGTTTGTTGACTTGCATCAGCCTGCTTGTCTTTCGAGCTTCATAATAATGAATTTTGTTCCATCGACGTGAGAAGAACTACCAAATACATGCCCGGAGACAAAATAGTCATAAGTTAAATGAGAAAAATATATAACATCGCGGTGGTAAAATTATCATCAAAACGTGCCTAAAGTCCCCAAGCGCAACATCATTTACTCTTCCGCAGTGACAGCAGTATTAGGTGTGTGACCCATAAAATCCGGACTATCGAGTTGGGGAGGGACTATCCACTCAGGCAACACGAAATCCCTAAGTACCTCGATCTCTTGTGGTACTTTTGTGCCAAATGCTGTAACATGTCTATGCGTTTTACGGGCCGACGGGGCGGAAGAAGTACGGATAGCAGCCTGCATGAGCACGCATGGTTCTGGCTTGGGTGCTGGGCCATGGTGCGAAGATCGTGGTAGATGTTCTGGGGTAGAACTTGGAGAGTATGCTTGATCTGGGTATGACGGTCTAACGCGCTTGCGCGGCCGTTCGGATCCAATAGATTCTGTTTCAGAAGAAGCTCTGGATATGGGTTTCGCTGGAGAGTGGGACACCGATTGGGACTTCGATGGTGTAGAAGATAACGGAAGCATTATTGACTTGGGTAGTGGGGTGATAGAAGCTGATCTGGAAAAACCGGACGGTTTTGGCACCTTAATTTTCAACACAAGTGATGATGTGTTGGCTTTGGTGGGTACAGTGGCCTCGGACGGTCGGCCATTAACGATTGACTCCTCTTGAGAGGTAGAAGGATGGATAAGGACGCTACCCTGCCTGCTCGCTTTCTTCTGATCGAAGTAGCTCTTCTTTTCCGATGGCAATAGCGTGCGGTACCGCTCCTCCAATTTGGAAGCTACCTCAAGCATCTCATTCCGCCGCCTCTCTCCCTCATTGCATACGGCTGCGCCGTTGACGGGAGCTCCAGGATAGCTCTCGTCGTGGCCATTTTCATTCTGAACCACCCCGGGCGGTACGGAGAAAGATGTCGCGGGTAAGCCGAGGAACGCACTTCCATCCATTGCCCTCAGCTGTTCTATCCTCTCCTTGAGTTTGTACTGCTCATGTTTCAACTTCTCCTTCTCACGCAGACGCTGACGCTTTTCAAATGTCTCGTACTTCCTATGGCGCTTTTCATAAACAGCGTCAGAAGTATCTGCCGACTCGGGGACCTAGGAAGATATAAATAATAGAATGAGCTGGATACTGTTTATGAGTTGACTTTTTCAACGTACCTCTGCTGAAACTCTCGGTCTGAACCTACCCCCAACACTAGCATCTTCTGACAAATTAGTGAACTCGGGTGTTTGTATGATTTGTTGTTCTCGATAGGCTTGAATAACGTCTGGTCGGTCAAAATACCGTTGGTTTGCATGCCTATTGAGTCCGAAGCCAGTCGAGGACGAGGGTTGGGAGACGAGGGTAGAATCTGTAGTCAACAAAAACTGCGCGTCTGCTGGAATGAGGGGTTCATTTTCGACTGCGGTAGGGGGATCAGTATATGAGCTGTGTGAAGAAAACAATGTATTACGCACATCGTCGTCTCTGCGCGTCCAATATCATGAGGTCGACATCACAGCTTCCTATTCCTGGACCACCGCGACGAGAACGCGAGGGTAGTACCCGCTTTTGTCGAGATTTCACTTCGGATGGATCTGCCATAGAAAATGTCCGACTTGTCCTAGCACTAGCAACAGCAGGAAGTGCTTAGTGTCAGTCGTTGACTTCCGCCCAACGTCGGTAGCAAATAATGTCACAAGTTTAAGGAGGTAGGAGAACAAATTTTTGCGAAGAGGTTGAGAATGGAGAACTCGACGAGACGCAAACTTCCTTTCGTTCTCTCAGCCTAGTGTGCACTACATCATGATATGTTGCCAACCACCAAAGGCCATGCGATGGAATAAATTTCCTTCCAGGTGTAAATACTATATATCTATCTTCTGTCTAGTCTCCCCTCTGAGTAAGTAGAAGAATAGTAGTAAACTACAAAGCGTCCATTGGCGCCTTCAAGTTATGTCGGAATCTCCAGCCTTCCTCCTCCAGTGCTGCAATGGCAGGATCGACCTTCTCTTTGGGGATCAAAATATAATCGGTGTTCCTAGTAAATCAGTGATGGACCAAGTTTAGACCAGACATCTACTTGCTATCCGCCGCATCACTAACCATGTCGAAATCGCGAACACAGGAACATTGGCATCTCTGAGCGGCATCGTCAAACTACACATTACACCAGTCATCCCTGTCAGCAGGCGATGAAGGTTAGATAGACTACTTTCCCGGCAAGTCAACACACCAAATTCCAGAGGGCCTGCTATCTTGATGCATTTCCATTGGCCTTCGTCGCCAACGGCTTCACCCACAATGGAGATTTCTTCCGTTGTTCTAGTTATGGAGAGGATGCCTGGATTGCCTCCAGCAATAAGCCCGCTTACGATTGCGGCTGGAATGTCGGCATCGACTGGAAGCTGATTAACAAAGAAGGTCCGCGGTAAGAGCTCTAGTGTCAGACATGGGTCATCGAGGGATAGAGACATCTTATCACTACTCTCAAGGTGGAAGCTCGAACAAATCAAGAAGTACAATTATAAAGTCCACTGCCTGGTACAAGATGCAGTCCTTATAATGGCAACTACTTGTGGACCCATCCAGCCCTTTACCCTTGTTTAGGAAGATATTTGATACCGCTTGAAGGGCAGGAAGACGATTCAGGGGAGTCTGGAAATACGTCAGTAACTATCTGCCATTGATTGGCTTGCAACATACCAATCGGGATGAATGCGCCATCAATGACTGAGCCCTGGAGATTGAAGTACCAGCTGATTGAATTCAGCGTGTGCGACGAGCAGCCCAAAGATGGTGTGTACTGGAAATATCTTGTTGAGAGGAAGAATCTCGGAGACGACTAATACAACTTACCCCTCCAGAGCCAACTTCGAGAGCCGACAGCAGGGATGCCAAGGTGTGAGTCCTCGAGGAAGGAGTGATGCCTGCATCAGCAAGCCACTCATACGTGGGGAGGGTCTTGAAGAGTCCCACGGCAGTTTCGAAGAATGCCACAGCCTTCCGTAACAATAGCGCTCAGGGCAAATATGCTTTTTCCCTTAGGCGAACACCTACCTCGGCACCCGCAGGACTGCCACTGGGAAGGCAGTCGACCTGCAATGTACTAAAAAAAGGTTAGTGTATTGAATATGCATCAGGATCATGTACCATGTACCTGTAGCATGTGCCGTGCGTAGCCCACTCGTGCTACAGTATCGATGAGCAATCGAATCAAATAAAAGCACCGAGTCACACGTACCGCCCAGAGCTTCTGGCTAGTCCCATCAGCATTGAGCCAATACTCTTGCATGTAGTCTAATGTGTCGGTTGCATCTTGGGAGGTGAGTAGCTGTATGGATATCAGCTACGCAGATATCTTCCTAGTGATGGGAACGTGCTGACCTCGGTGATATTCGTATAATCACGGGATGGATCACAATTCTCGGCGTAAGTGCCGTCGCAACTGAGGCGTATTAAACCCAGTATCCTATTAGCCAAACCACTTACTTGTTAGGCCACAGACCTTCAAGTCGAGGTCAGAACGCCATCGATCAATAGGACCAGAACGACGCACCATGAATGGTCCAGCTGTCCGCTGGACTACCAACGACATTTGTGTCCCAAAACTAAAAAGCAGTCATTCCTTGCTCAGATATAAACCAGGCCAATCGAACCTGCGTCTGCATAATCAGGCCCTAGAAAATAGTTATGGGTATTATTTATAGCTGAATCGGCGACACACGTACCCCAGGAGTTTCAAAACAACAAGTGTCTGGGACGGGAGAAACATTTTGGCACGATACGGGACCAGAAGCTCCGCAACTTGAGCTCAAGCTCTCAGAGAGATATGTAGGGTTGGTTGAGAACCACCCAAGTAAGGATGATAGGATAAGCGAGGACGTTGACATTGTGGCAGACAAAGAGGGTTACGATCGTCAGCCTCTGCATATTTATGCATCACTGTGAATGAAAGCGTGGAACTTTTGCATAGTTCGGCAACGGAGGCTTCTTCTTCGAAAGGAATTCAACGTGAAGTGGCGCGCACACGGTCTAGTGTGGGGGATCTCGGCAAATTGTCGATGTCCTTATATTAGCTGCCGCAAGGCCTGCCGTCAATATATTAATCACACTGCAGTGAATTTACTCAACTAACAGGTACAAACGGCAGGGATAGACAACATGACAGTATTCAAAGGCATCCTGCCAAACAAGGGATAGGATGAACCTACATCGGGATGTATGTATCGCTTTCTGCGTTTTCGGACTCTGATCCATGCACCAACCATTGATTCGTCCAGGTTTGAGATGCCTGTGGCGGCTGATAAGAGTTGAACTGAGCTTGCTGGCCAAACCATGCGGGAGGATGAGCAGTGGGGCTCATGCCATCGAACCCAAATACGGATGCAAAACGAGGATTAATGTGCGGCTGCACGACTTCTTGTTGTCCATGTGGGTGGCCCTGAAAACTGCCTGGCTGATATGGCCACACAGGTGGACCCGAGAAAGGTTGTGAGGAGGGATATCCGGACACGTCAGACGATGTTTGTGTTGTCGCACGCTCTGTCGCGTCGGAAGTCGGCGATATGGAAAGTGCGGTATTTGGATCATATGGCTCCACCGATGGGGCTATATGGCTTTGTTGCATCCATCTAGACTCCCCTCCTAAACGTCGCCCACGATCTGGACGCCCGCGCCCGCGACCCCTTCCACGATCACGAGTTCCCCCACCTCTTCCACGTCCCTTCACCCGTCCTCTGCTATCCCCAAAGCTTCTCTCGAGCTCCCTACCAACCGGGCGAGCCTCAGTGGATCTCTCCGAAGGGTTGATCGAGTCCCCTTGATACTTTACATCGTCCACGTCGACCTGATCAGCATACGGGTCGTCGTATGGGATAGGCGCTGGACGCGATGGTCCGGCGACCCGGTACCCATCGTCATACGGGCCATGAGCGTCGTATGGGTTCGCCCCATAGAATATATCTTCACTGAAATCCTTGTAGTGGGACTGCTGCGGCGCAGGTGTTGTCTGCCTAGATGACGATACAGACATGCTACGTCTGCAGACAATGAATGAGGAAAGGAATGATTTTACCAAATGCACATACCTTTTCTTCCGTGCCTGCTTAAACGCGGCTTCTTGTTCGTCGTCCGAGAACTCTATTTCATCTTCCCCAGGCTCCTCATCATGGATATTACTAGCGTCGCTCCCGCGGAGCTTTTTAAGATAATCCACAAAGACAAAATTACTTCGTTGTGGCACATGGTAGACTTCGCGAGCGACGCGAATCTTCTCGGTATCTAGCGGGTAATTCTGGTTGAATTTTATCTGATACAAGGGTTGCGAAGTGGGTCCAAACGTTTCGTATATCTGCGAGAGGCTTTTAGTATGAGGTGGCCTGAAAACTGCCAATACGCACATGTCCGAGAACTTTTCGATCGTGAAAGACAAGCAATGTCTCAGTATCTAGTGTCTTTTCAGATGCAGTCCTGGAGGGATCAGTAGGAAGACCCTTCACAATCACTACGTTCCCAACAATGTTCAACACTTCGCCAACTTTTTCCAAAACTTCTTCGGGTTCGACTTCTGATACAGACGGGACTATGACGTCTGTATCGACAATCTCATTTTTGGTCTGCATATATGATGTGACCGCTGTAGCGCCTGATTCCTCATCATCATCCACATCAATTTGTGGTTTTCGAGGGTTGAGCGCATTTTTATCTCCTGCTTGTTGAACAATTTCATCTTCGTCTGACTCGGAACCTGAGTCTGAGTCTGAGCTTGAGTCTACCTCCGGTGATCCAGGCCTGACGATAGTCTCAAGACATCAGTCAATAAAATAGTCTGGAGAGTCTCACATAGCAGGTGTGCTGGTTGATGATTCCTCATCTGGAACCAGTAAATCGGCTTCAACCTCGTCCTCACTGTCAATCTCGCTGGACGAGCTTGCAATGGAATCATCGCTCGAGTCTATGGGGTCTTGGACATCCTTTTGGAAGTCTGAGTTTGTTGGAGGAATATATCCAACAATGTCTCGAATCAGGAGTATATCCTGGGGGATCGTTTCGGGAACCTTGAACTGAAAGTTCATGATGAACGGTAAAAAAAAAGGGATAGTAGATCTCCCTTATGTGTCCCCCTGGCGCCAATTTTTTTTGGCATCACGTGAGCATTCCTCAGTCGCGTCGCACAAAAAATTGCTTTACATGCTTTCTCTTCCATCTTAAAATTCACAATATGATAGCCCATAGGTTCCTTCGCTTGCCAAAACGGCCTCATGCGTCGATGTTCTCGCCTTTCGGCCAGTCGCGCTACTCTACAGCTCCATCCAAGCCCTCCCTGCAGCAAGTTGCTCAATTGCGTAAACAGACGGAGGTCTCGATCTCAAAAGCACGAGAAGCTCTAAGTGCAACGAACAACGACATACAAGCTGCCCTGGAATGGCTGAAGAATGATCTTGCGACATCAGGCATAACGAAGGCGGCGAAAGTCGATGCTCGGGAGACTCGGGAAGGGCTTATTAGTGTTTGCATACTCTCTGGGGGGAGCGGGGGGAAAGCAGCCTTGGGTGGCGGCGGTATACGGGCAGCGATGGTGGAGTTGAATTGTGAAACAGACTTCGTTGGAAGAAATGCACTGTTCGGGCAACTGGCGGCGGACATAGCCCATACGGCGGCATTTATCACGGAGCCAACTGACTCTCCAGCTATGATCAGACCGTGTTCACTAGACACTCTGAACGACGCTCCTCTATTATCTCAAAACAATCCCGAAACTCATTCTACATCCACGGTTTCGAGCTCTATAAGAGACCTCATTGCCAAAGTAGGGGAGAAGGTTTCGTTGAAGAGGGCTACCACGGTCGTGCAAAGCCCGTTGTCTCCAAATCTTGGTCTGCGTCTCGCACACTATTTGCATGGATCTGTGAGCTCCGCTCCTCAAGGTCGCATTGGGTCCTTGGCTGTGCTCGCACTGAAATCCCCAGAGCTTGCACGCCACCTTCAGAACGAGGCTTTCATGAAAGACCTCGAGCGCCTGGAGCGTTCACTTGCACGACAAATCACCGGCTTCGACACTCGCTCGATAAAGTCGTCGGACGGAGATGAGTTGGCACTATACAACCAACCCTTCATGATGCTTGGAGGGGAATTTGCAAACGAGTCAGTAGGGATGGCCTTGGACAACTGGAGTAAACGACAAGGTCTTACAAGGGGTGACGAGGAAGGAGGTATTGAAGTATTGGAGTTCGCTAAATGGAGCGTAGGTGATGTCGTTGAATAGATTGTATCTACATACAGTACGATGTTTTTATAATATCCATCTCATCCCTCTGACGAATACTTTGGCAGCTATCTCTCGTCGCCTGGCACATGACTCCATAGCTCAGTGGTAGAGCATACGATTGCAGATCGTGCGGTCCCGTGTTCGAACCACGGTGGGGTCTCTTTTTGGTCCTTTTTCACACTTCAAATTTTGCCGGTGTATTTGGTTCCGCTCCTCGGCATTTCTCTCAAGGCTTAACCGTCACTTTACTCGCTATGCGCAGGGCAACAACGCTCGTCCGTCGCAGTCAGCGACAATTCTCTCAAGCAGTCCTGCCTCCTTTGCAGATCACTACTCTCCCCAACAAAATCAGAGTTGCTACTGAGTCGACACCTGGTCATTTTTCGTCTGTTGGACTCTATGTAGATGCAGGATCCAGGTATGAAGACTCATCAACTTCGGGTGTTAGTCATTTCTTGGACAGGATGGCCTTCAAGGTGTGCAGTTTCAGGCGATATGCTTGCTCATTCCCAATGTTGACGACTATGTGTTTGCCTTAGACCACCCTCTCCCGCTCCACAGAAGATATGGCCTCTGCAATTGACAAGCTAGGTGGCCAAATCATGTGCTCTTCATCGCGCGAGTCCATCATGTACCAATCCTCCAACTTCGACCAAGCCACGCCTCTCGCGCTTTCCCTCATATCAGATACTGTTTTGAATTCTGCATTTCTACCCGAGGAACTCGACGTCCAGAAAGACGCCGCTCGTTACGAGATCCGCGAAATTAATCAGAAGCCTGAAATGATTCTGCCAGAGATCTTGCACGAGGTTGGATACGGCGGGAGAACACTAGGGAATCCCCTTCTGTGCCCAGAAGAACGAATAGACACAATTACTGGAGACCTTCTTCGGAACTGTATCACAAGCTGGTATCGCCCGGAGAGAATGGTGATTGCTGGTGCTGGGATTCACCATGAAAGACTAGTGGAGTTGGCTGATAAATATTTCTCATCCCTCAAGTCTGCGCCAACACCTACTGTCTCCTCGCTTCAACCATCAGCCACTCAAAATATACCACCCCACCTACTTCCCTCATCCTCTGGCTCACTCTATAAGTCGCTAACTCGCGCTGCATCGACATATTTGTACCCTACGTCCTCTTCCATCGAGCCTCCGCTTCCTCCACTGAACCCTCATTCCAATTATGTGGGTGGTGTGCGTCACATTCCGAGTACGACAGAGTTCGATCAACTCTACCTGGCCTTTGAGGGTGTAGGTATACACGATGACGATATCTATGCCCTCGCTACCATCCAAGTCCTCCTTGGAGGTGGTGGAAGTTTCTCAGCCGGTGAGTATTGACCACTTGTCCACGTCGCGATCTTTATTAAATCTCTCATAGGTGGCCCTGGAAAGGGCATGTACTCCCGACTATATACACACATCCTCAATCACTACACCCAAATTGATCATTGTGCATCATTTCACCATATCTACAAGGATTCCTCACTTTTTGGCCTTTTCGCCTCATTTGTTCCTAATGCTCCTGGCCAAAGAGGAAACACTCCTGCGCAAATCCTGCCTCACCTAGTCAATCAACTAAGCCTGCTTATATATAATTCTGTACCAGCAGTTGAACTCGAGCGTGCCAAGAATCAGCTTAAATCGAGCTTGATGATGGCCCTCGAGAGTCGAGCGGTGGAAGTGGAAGATCTTGGCCGACAGGTACGAAGAGTTCATCGATAGCAATGTTTTCATGCTCACGTTCATGCTAGATTCTTGTCCATGGTCGGAAAATTCCTGTCACTGATATGACTGCGGAGGTAGATAAAGTGACTCCCGAATGTGTGCGCCGGGTTGCTACCAGGTTGTTTGGACCTACGTCCGGAAACAAGGCCACGATTTTGACCATGGGGCGCGGGGACGTAGGAGATTGGAAGGCGACACTTAGGAAATATGGTGTCGCAGGAGCATGAAGCAGGCGTCACATCACGATTACTGCATGCCTTCGGTAATTAACCGTCGTAATAGAATTGCCTTATTTACATACAACACAGACACTATTCTTAGACGACATGATCCTTCAAACAAACAAAACTGATACACTACAGCGTGCAAATTCGTAAAGTGAATGAGTGCATCTATCCGCAAATATTAGGATATTCAAGATCAGTAGGAGACCAGGGTATCCAGCCATTGTCTAATCCAGCCTGGTATGACCATTCGTCTGCATTCTCTGCCTTCCACGTCCACATCACCCACCCATCCGATTTCTCGTACGAAATCACTTGCGCTTCCCAGAACTGACGGAGGAACGTCTTGTAGCTCGAGCTGAAAGTAGATGCGCTTCCGGTAAGCCCTGTGCAACTTCCAACATAAGTGGAACCGGGGTAGGAACCGTCGTAGCGCGATCCGATGCCCCTCCCGTTAAGGTAGGTCGCGCAGTCAGTAGCAGCAGGTGACCATTCACCAACAATAAGCCAAAGGTCGAAACCAGAAAGTGTGGATTGAGTATCGCACGCGGTAGTGATGTGTTCCTGCCAAGACATTTGGACATACTGCGAGAACATGCGGACGCTTCGTGAGACTTAGAAAACATGCTGATCGTAGTACATACCGAGTCGGAAAATACCTGGTAAATGTGCGTATCCATTGCTACTCCCTGCCAGTTCGGTGGAGTTTCGAATCCCTCCCAGTAACTCAGGGGCTGAAAGCCATCATGGAGTAGAAGGACGGTATTGCTTTGCGTAGATGTGCCATATGGATACCTGCATGACACATTATCAGCCCTTCTCCAAGTAGACAGCGGGTGATGATTCTACCTGACGTTCCCATAGGAGTCGTAGTAATATTGTTGCAAAGGTGCTAGAACGCCTGAATCGTACCCAGCAGGCCTCAAGAAAGCGTCACATTTCATCGAGAACCGTTCTTTTAGACGAACTCACTCGTTGATGGGTTCAATGATAGGAACAACATATTCCTGACCAGCAAACATAGAAGCAAGCTGTTTGATGATTGCATCTGACCGGTTAATGTCCGTTTGATTTGACTGCCATGTGGGATACGGCATTCTCTGTCCAGAATTGTCGAACCTACAGAAGTGCGTGAGTAGTGAAATACGATGCCGCAATTGATACGCACCCGTTTTGGCTCCCCGGAACGCCATGAAGGTCGACTATCAACTTCAGTCCATATTGGCTGGCCCACTGTACAGCGTTCTGAAGGTAAGGCAGCTGGCCTTGTATGTATGGCTCCCCGGGGCCGACGTCAAAGGCCCAGTATCCGATAGGTAGTCTCACATGATTCAATCTGCAAACAAACGTCGGTCAATAATTATTGTTGCGCACTCTCGCAGGCTAAACACATACCCGGCAGCCGCAATGTTTGCAAAATCACTTTCCGTGATCCACGTGTTCCAGTGGTTTTGAAGTACACTTACAGCTGTAGCCCGGTCGTAGTATTGTCCAAAGGTCCATTCATCAACAATATCTGGATTTCCAGTGTTGTCAAATATGCTAGGGGTGATCCATGGCTACATCCAGGCATAAGAATCAGTTGGGGACCATGACCGTCTGCAGCATTACACAAACCTCAAGCACGAGCCATCCTCCAAGGTTGACGCCTCGCACCTTCTCAGAACCATACGGGAAACCGGGATTTATCTGAGACAACGCGGAGTGTAACAGAGACAGCCAAACGAGGGCCAAAAACACGTAGCAGTGCATTGGGAACGTGATGGGTGGACGTGCACGTATCGAGGCAAGTTCAGCATTTTATGAGTGCTCCAACCCCGGACGTATTTGATAGACCAACGAGGTCATATAAAAGGCTGCCGGTCCACGAAAGGTGATCTCACCCTCTGTCGCTCCATAGATGCTCTGAGAGAAGTGACCACTTCGGCGTACAGCTGCCGTTGCATTAACCAATTCGGATTCCAACTGTCAGAGAACAGTGGCCGCCCCGATGCATAATTGACGCCTATCAGAAGTAAGATATTTGATCACAAGTTATAGCATGGACATTGTGGCTTCACGGTGTGAGGACGGGCAAGCTGAAAATAGAATATGCAGAAAGGCAGCTGCCACTGCCCTGCTGGGCAAACATAGACCACATGGGTCCTTCGCTTGCCGCATGGTCAGCAGACATGCTTCTTGAGCGTGTCTTGGACCGTAACTTACTCCTTTGGACAAAACAACAGCCCATCTAGCGCCCGAGCATAGAACCACAAGGCCAAGAGGGTCAGTAGTATCTTGTCCTGCCAAGAAACAAGAGTATGATGTGAAGGATGAAATCGTCGTTCACTTCTAGATTTACACTCCTGTTATTATCTTAGCGAACTCGGCCAAGTACAGAAGATGAGATGAGTTGTTTGTACGACTCGGAGCTCCGGCCTATTTCCGGCTTCTTGTTGTGTAGAAAGAGCGACCGTTTTTTTGCCTAAGGTTTGCCTTATGGAAGAACATTCTCTATATATGATTGCCGTTTGTGGAAGAGTTGGGCGCACTGACAACGCGTTTCTCTGCTGAAGCCAGCTTTTTGCGAACGATGTTGGGTGATAGACTGGTGACAGGCCCGTCTAATGAGCCAAAGCCGTCGAACATTGAGCGGAGTCTCCGCAGAGATCACACAGACACTTGCGTCGCAGCGTGACATAAGACTTTGCCCTGACCGAATGCGAATGCCGGCGGCTCGGTGGCAATTTGTGTGAACTCAAAATATCTTCTTTGACGGGCGGACAAAATTTTTTCGTAGTTCCACCAGACAATTTTCTCCCTTCATAATCTTCATGCAAGATTTTGGTTTTGATTTTCGGTCTATATGGGGTTACTTAGAGTAAGTGTTAAAGTCGAGTCTCGTCCCGTAACTTTTTCTCTTCCGATAATCTAATCTGAACTCGGATACAACTGCGTCTGTCTGCGTCTGCGTCGCTGTCAACTCTTCTTGCTGTTGGAGTTCGTGGTCATGTGACGAGCTTGACGCTACTGTACAGTTGTGGCTGAAACCTTATTTCGCCGGTTTGTATTCCTTACGCGTTACGGGTTCCCTGTAAAACCTGAGTTGGTATTACTTCGGAAGCACGCGCCTGAGACTGCGGAAACTCAATAATACCATATCCCTTTTTGACAGCTGCACAGCACTTTTTCAGAAGCTCAGTATACTAGACCGTTGATTGACGCCAGCCATTTTGGTATACATGGTCGTTGGGGTAGTTATTGGCGGGTTCGTACCTTGGCGTGCAGCAGGCGTTTGACATTGTCAACTTCTACAGCGCCTCCATCCGTAAGTACATATCTTTGGTACGTCACATATATCACTAACAGGATGAGAAGCGATTGCAATAGAGCTCATTGTGGCCTATCCTCACCAAGGTCAAATATTTGATGTCAAAACGTCTATGACTGCATATGGGGATCGGTTTGTTTCTAAATTGGGTCATCGGACCTCTTGTCATCCTTGGTATCGCATAGGCCACACACCCCGATCTCCCGACGTACAGGATAGGCGTGATTCTCGTCGGCCTTGCTCGTTGTATTGCCATGGTCATGGTGTGGAATCAATTGGCCGGGGGTGATGGTGAATATCGCGCCATCCTCGTCGTCGTAAACTCCGTGTTGCAGATCATACTCTACTCCCCCTATGCTGTGTTATTTGTGAACGTTATTGGACACACAAAACAGGGTGTTAATCTCGCCTACGGCGAGGTGGCAATATCTGTTTTCATTGTGAGTTGCATTAGTGCTTAAATGATATCATTTTTGAGAATTTCACAGTACCCTGGGATCCCTCTCCTTGCTGGTATCATCACGCGCTTCACAGTCATTCGATTGATGTCCAGGGATTTTTTTGATCAGATATTTGTGGCACGATTTCCCCCTCTTGCGCTCGTCGGTCTCCTGTACACCGTCGTTGTAATGTTTGCATACCAAGGACACCGCATTGTGCAGAATCTTAGACCTGTTTTCCGGGTATTCGTGCCAATGATCATGTACTTCATCATCATGTGGACCTCAGCCTTCGCGCTTGTCTTTTACCTTGCTCGCCGAGAATTCCGCAAAGGAGTGACAGATAAAAACTTCGCTTATGAAATGGCAGTGGTGCAGGCATTTACTGCAGGAAGCAACAATTTCGTGCGTATCTTCACATCTTTAAATCGTGGGATACTAACGCGATGTAGGAATTTGCGATCGCAGTCGCGATCGCCGTGTATGGAGTAGGGTCAGATCAGGCGTTGGCAGCGACTATTGGGCCGCTAGTAGAAGTTCCTGTGCTTCCTGCACTGACCTGGGTGGCACAATACTTGCGCGTTAAATTATGTTGGGGGTTGCTTGAATGTAAGGATTCGGAAGTGTAAAAATCCACATACCCATGCCTGTAGGAACATTTCAAATAGAGCGATAGACTCATTTATGTAAAAACAAACAAACGAAATGACCGCGCGCTATCGGTCCATGGATGGCGCATGAACGCTTTCAGAGGAACCAAGTAGTCATTTCCGCTTAGCAAAGGATAGTAAGGAGTGAAATATCGATTAAACGAGGGAAGATATGTGAGTTACCGAATCTGTGGTATATTTGATGCATGCCTTGGTATATATGCTCCATCCATTTCTCAATCGCAAATGTCCGGGTATTCCAGGTCAGTGGGGTCTTGTGGTATCCATCCATACTTCAACCCAGCCTGGTAGGACCAGTCATCCGCATTCTCGGCCTTCCAGGTCCATTGAATCCATCCATCACCTTTCTCATAGGAGATAACTTGAGCCTCCCAGTATTGTCGCATGAAGTTTTTGTAATCCGAGCTAAAGGATGATGCACTACCTGTCTTGCCCGTACAGCTGCCGACGGCGGTAGAGCCTGACATACTTCCATCATATCGTGCGCCAACACCGCGGCCATTCAACCATTTCGCGCAGTCCGTGGATGCAGGGGTCCATTCACCAACAAATATCCACAAGTCGAAGTTGGCGAGGTCGGATCCATGGCTGCACGCTTCACTGATGTGCTCGGAATAGTCGTAGGAGACTTGCTGCTCATGTCGTTAGTACGATATGTCATAGAGTGAAAGGTGCGAACCTCGTCTGAAAACATCTGGTAGATGTGAGTGTCCATTGCAACGCCCTGGTACCCATCTACCATAAAGCCATCCCAATAACTGAGAGATTGAAATGCATCATGAATGAGCTCTACAGTATTGCTTTGTTCAGATGAACCATAAGGGTATCTATAAAATCCTATCATTACTGGCTGAGATGTTTGAGATGAGAGCTCAGTCCTTACCTGATGTTTCCGTACGAATCGTACCAATACTGCTTGACGACTGTGAGCACATCATCACCGTCGTAACCTGCAGGTCTAAGTCGAGTTTAGCTAGAAGTGGAACCAAGAGAAGAGAAGAGAACTCACTCATTAAGTGGTGCGATGATCGGCACCGTCTCGGTCTCCGAGTCGACCATAGAAATAATTGTTTTTATAATCGCATCCGTTCTATCGACGTTGGTCTGATTAGAATGCCACGTGGGATATGACATTCTATGACCAGAATTATCAAAACTGTGAAAGGAATGTTAATAACACGGCATACATATGCTGTCGAGGTGGTGAATTTACCCATTTTGACTGCCAGGTGCACCATGCAGGTCAATGATGAGCTTCAGGTCGTGGTTCGATGCCCAAGTGATGGCCTTTTTCAAATAGTCTAGCTGGCCAGTTATGTATGGTTCTCCTGATCCAACTTCAAATGCCCAGTAGCCAATGGGGAGACGAACATGGTTCAAGCTGTAGAATCTTTCAGAAGGATTTCGAAGGATATAGATTTTTTTTATGTACCCTGCTGCTGCAATAGCTTCAAAGTCATCTTCGGTGATCCAGGAATTCCAATGGTCCTGCAACACCGATTTCGCAGTGTCATAGTCCTGATATTCGCCAAAGGTCCACTCATCGACGATGTCACTGTTGCCAGTGTCCTCGAATATACTTGGTGTGATCCAAGGCTAGATACAAATGAGAACAGGGCGTTAGGAGTTACGTTGAGTCTCTTACCTCCAGGACAAGCCAACCCCCAAGATTGACACCGCGTACTTTTGTGGAGCCGTAGTTAAACCCTGGCTGGAAGGACAACACACATGGAATTGTGGAAAGCCCGAGGATAGCAAGGCTGACTAGACGATTCAGCAGAGGCATGGTGGGGGTGCTAGAGCATAAAACGAAAAATTTGTATGTCGGTAGAAGACACCCCGTAATTTATATTAAAATTAGTCCGAGACTAGTGAATTCGTTTACTAGTAGCGTCACATTGCTCGCTTGCGGTCCCCAGACTGTGCAGATCGGCCGCTCTACCACGGAGAAGTTGATGAAGTCTGGGAACTTCAAACTATTTCCGCGTGGAAGGACCCAATGTGCTCATAATCAGCACATAGTTACATACTTGAACATTAAGTATTATTACTTACAGTTACACAACCCGAACCCACTGCGTTGATGGCAAGAATGTCTTGCGCCATGAAGTTGAAGGTGGTCACAGAAATTGCTTTCGAAGTCTGGGCGTTTGAAGTTTGAACAGTGAAATGTTAACGTCGAGGCCGACTAGAACGAGCTAAGACGAGCTACATAATAACTTGCTTCTAGTGCCTTTCTAAACTCTAATCCGGCGCTGGGCGGGGCATGTGATAATCATTTGTCGGGCGTTTATCTTGGATTGTAGACCGATGGACAACATGACCTTTGTATGTGACCTTTGTATGAGAGGTCGATGAGTAGCGGCGAATAGCCATTGTTTGATTTGAAGGATGAAACTGAAGGCAAAGGGCTATGTTGACAGGGGTCACATGGCTGTGGGGTGGACAATCGAGGCAGTTTCGCGGTACGCGGCTAGCACCGAGATAAATGCTACTCGTCCGAGTCGGAAATAAATAGAACACTGCTCATTCAATCCCTTGCCACGTCGACGTCCATTCTTCATTACTCTCATCCAGCAAAGTTTCACACAATGCCCGTTGATAATATCCGCGACAAATACCAATCTGCTGGTCATGACCACCTCTTCAATTTCTGGTCAAACCTTTCAAACTTGGAACGCGAATCCTTCTCACGTCAACTCGAAAACCTTGATGTCGAACGCGTGAACAGGATTTACAAGAAGGCTATCGCATCTGAAAAGGAAGCCGCTAATCCGGAGCCCATCGAGCCCCTTCCTGTTGGGGCCTGTGAGTCTGTCCTCAATGATCCTGCGAACGAGAAGAGATGGCGCAGCGAGGGCCTAGATGCTATCGCACGTGGGGAGGTGGGTGTTCTCCTCATGGCGGGCGGCCAAGGCACCCGTTTGGGCAGTTCAGCGCCCAAGGGTTGTTACGACATCGGCTTGCCTTCACACAAGAGCCTCTTCCAGTACCAGGCTGAGCGTATTGCTCGCCTTCAAGTTGTTGCCGAGAAGGAGTGTAGCAAACCTTTAGGTTCAGTTGTCATTCCGTGGTATGTCATGACGAGCGGTCCAACGCGTCGTGAGACCGAAGCATTCTTCACGAAGAACAACTTCTTCGGACTCGATCCTAAGAATGTCATCTTCTTTGAACAAGGTAACATCTTCTCTCCCCGCGGCTCCTATATGTTCACCAATCGACATATTCAGGCACTCTTCCTTGTTTAACTGCGGAGGGCAAGATCATGCTCGAGAGCACATCACGTGTGGCAGTCGCTCCTGATGGCAATGGCGGGCTGTATGCCGCTACTCGCACACCTCTATCTGAGTCTGATAGTTCAACGGTCCTTGATGATTTGACCCGCCGGGGAATCCTCTACGTTCATGCCTACTGTGTGGACAACTGTCTTGTTAAGGTTGCCGATCCCGTCTTCCTCGGCTACTGCATATCCAAGCAAGCTGACTGCGCTGCCAAAGTAGTTCCAAAAACCTCGCCCTCAGAGTCCGTCGGTGTTGTCGCTCGTAGGGGAGATAAATTCAGTGTCGTCGAGTACTCGGAGATCTCCAAGGAGCAAGCAGAGCTTCGTAACTCCAAAACTGGCGAGCTGGCCTTCAATGCCGCCAACATTGCCAACCATTTCTACACGACCAGCTTTCTCAAGTCCATTGAATCCTTCGAGGATGACCTTGCATTCCACATCGCTCGCAAGAAGATCCCCACAGTTGATCTAGAGAATGGAGAGGTAGTCAAGCCGACCAAACCCAACGGCATGAAGCTCGAGCTGTTTGTATTTGACGTCTTTCCCTTCACGAAGCGCTTTGCGGTCCTGGAAGTTGCACGTAATGAGGAGTTCAGTCCGCTCAAAAATGCGCCTGGAACTGGTGCAGATGACCCAGACACTAGCCGTCGCGATCTGCTTGCGCAGCACAAGCGGTTCTTGGAGAGGGCTGGTGCCCAGGTTAAGGATGGTGTGGAAATTGAGCTCTCGCCGCGCGTCAGCTACGCTGGCGAGGGCCTGGGATCTATGAAAGGCAAGACCTTCACCAGGTCAGGTTATGTAGAAAACATCGAGGAGTTGGATGCACTCCTCTAGTCGCCTTAGCATAGCACATGGACTTCCGATCGAGTTTGGACGCTGGGGACTCTTTGTACGACTACTTCTTCGCATGGTACATGGGCAGCCACTTATCACACTTTCGATCAATACGCCTCACTTGTACACCCGATCATTTGATACCAGTATTGATTCGCTTCCCATTGAAATCCAGCTAAACAACGATAAAAATAATGAGCTTCAACCTCCCGCAGGACTATCTGCAAGTTTGGATCCCCGCTTTTCCAACTCATCTCGAAGAGAGGCAAATAAGCGTTGTGTCCGTTCGGCATTTGGCTGCCATGAGTACGTCAGATTCAAAGACGTGTTGTGGCGCATGGCATTAACCACACACCTCCTTGCAGCATGTAATAAGCTTATCAATCAACATCGTTTGACCGTTTTGCGCGTCTTCTAGCTCCTTTCGGAGATGTTGATTCTGAGTTGGTGTCAAGGCAATGTGCTACGGATAGAAAGGGAATTTCAATTCACCTCATCGTCCGACCTCTCCGCGCGAGCTTTCTCCCCCTCAGCCAGCTGCTTCTGCTCTGCTGCTCGAGCGCGGGAAAGGAGAACCTCTAGCTCTTTTGAACGGATGACACATTCAAAATGTCGTTCACGAAGTTCGTACTGTCTGAGAACTTCCTTTAGTCGTTCTCGTACTCTAAAGTCACAGCTTAGTGGGTAGGCATCAACAAAGAGGAGGATACGTACACGCCATCGAATATGTCTTCTAATGATCGCCGAGCTCTACTCACCGAGTCAGCGGATCGAGAGAGCAAATTATAGAAACTCACTCATGGGGATCATCTGTCCAGTTCTTCCTGAGTCGCTGACGACGAGACTCTGGCAGCTCGTCCTGTATTGTGTACGTCTTCACATCAGTTTCTACCGCGATTCATGTCACCACTCACCCAGTCATCTAACCCAGGTCCTTCAGTGAGGTCCATGAGCTCCACTGCAAGAATCTCATCGCCATCTTCCACCCCTTGCTCTTCCGGAGTTTGATCCGCATCTATTGTCCGTCCATTATGAGAGAAGATGAACTGCATGGAGGATGACGCATTGGACCCAGCGGTGTGTGTACTGGCGGCTTCTGACTTGGCACTGCCATTCATCTGCCTACCGCTCACCGTTGATTTCCCCTCATCTTTTTTCCCTCCCGTCGCCTCCATTCTGTCCGTCCATGCATTGAACAGCCGGGAGAATTTAGTTTTACGTGAGATTTTGAAAAAGAGCTCGGCTCGATATCGGCAGACAACTTTCACGACAATGTCAGGCATCTCACGGTACTTGATGTCCTGCGATTTGGCTTTGTCGCTTCGTTTTACCAAGTCCGCTCTCATCTGCAGGATCTGAAGATAGCGTCAGTTACACCGTACACAAGCTACTTGCTGAAGAAATGTGGTGAGGAAATGACGCGTACCTCTCCTTGTGCCTCATCTACGCATTGTGTTAGACGTTTACTGTCCTCCTAGGCCGCTGTAAGTATAGTGGATGAATATCCTTGCGCAGTAATGCGTACCCGTAGTCTCTTGTTGTCCTGTACGGAAATCGATTAGGAGAATGAAACGAGGCTGTAAGGTGCTGACCTTTTGAAGTTCCCGAGCCAAATTCTCCATTTTAACTTTGGTTTGATTGGCTTTGGTCAGTTGAGTCTTTACTTTGTGGAATATGAGTATCATCAAGAGAGTGCGTCAATCGCACGTACCAGAATCCTTGTCCTTAATCAATTTCTGCTTCTCCTTTGCATGATCGCGTTCCAACCGTTTTAGTTCTGCGAACTACAGTTCCGTGGCTCAGAAACACTTATATCTGAGATACTAATGATAACGCACAAGCTCAATGTACTTGGCATGAATTGCATTCTCCTCCATGCCTTTCACCGACTTTACAGCCTCTTCAGCTGAAGTACGCATGAGTGGAGTATGAATGCGAGAGTCATACCAGACGCACCAAATATCCGTTCCTCCTCTTCCTCAAGGACCTCCTCCTCCTCCAATGCTGCGATCCTGTTCTTCAGAGACTCGTACATGGCTGCTGGATCAACGGGTGTATCGTTTTTCTTCTTGCCTTTCTGGTTGTGAGGATAGGAACCGTTAAGAGAGGTGTTGTTGGGGTGGGGTGGTACTGGTCGATTCGTATTGGGTGGATTTGCATGATTGGGAAGAAGAGGAGGCGCTACAGTAGGTGCAGAAGGGGCGAGACCTGCCGGAGGCGGCTTGACTGCCCGTGAACCTATTGCATTCTGACTGGGATGAATATTTGTCCCGTTCATAGGTATTTGATCCCCAGACGTCGTGCTGGTGGACCTGCGCGGTCGGCGAGGGATGCAAGGTATGAAGAACTTGAGGAAAGTAATGTTTTGGGAACGTAGAGGTTCGCGGAAGGGTTTTGAATTAGGTTGGCCAAGAAAGAGCTAGACGGAGCGTCAACAACAAATTTTCAGAGACGGAAGAGAGGTGGAAGTCATGGACTTGGCTCACGGACTCGGAGGTTAGTGGCTAGACTAGATCAAGTGTTTACTGTCACAACTTTTTGTGATGGCATATACACAATGCACAAAGTCAGAGTCACCCGAGCCGAGGTCAACTACAATAAGATCCTTCATTGCAAGCTTCACATTATTTACTAAGGGAGGACATAGGAAATTATGTGTTGGAACTTTGAAGACCGGGTATACAATATAGTGAAGGAATAGTAAAGGGAAAAAGGGGATCCCATTGGCTTGATCCATAGATACATATGGTAGATAGTTTCCGATCACGGTGATATCTGAACTCACTCCCGGATGGTGCCAGCGAGCTCTGTTCTCTTGACATTACCAGCGATGAACAAACCGTTTTCTGCTTATACAATCAAGCTGCACGTGATCAAGAAACGCGTCGCGTCGATCGCATAGTAGGCTCTGTTCCCATTTCATACAACTCCAACGTCCAACATATTCAGACTTCCTTCTGCTTGAGACAGACAAACGGTCTAACAATGTACAGGTTAGGTGGGGAATTCGGTACCTTTTCCATCCATCCTTGGCATCTGAAGCTCCTCAGATTCCTCCCCAGCCAGGAAGAAGATGAGAATGTCGTCCCCAACCTATGATGAACAATTCGGTGACATGAGTCAAGACGACATAAGCGCTTTCGATGCTATAGAAGCACGCTTGTCACAGCGGGCTCCTTTAGCTCGCATAGTACCACCCTCCAACAGCAACATCGGCTCGAACGAATTTTGTGGCGACAAAGCTGGAGGCTTTAGCTCTTCGTTTGATCGGGAGCTCCTTTCCTCGCAAGATGTAGCTGTTCAGGACGGCGATGACAATCCATTTACCTCTGCAAACCCATCTGCTCGTTCGGATGTCTCGAGAGCTACCATCAGTGAATCTTTTATCAAAGCATCCACCGTTGTCCCACCACTAGGTCTGAAATCTGCTTTTTCTTTGCCTATTGAGAATGTAGATGAAACCTACCGTTTACCTTCGCCTGAAGCACCCGAAGAAGTTGATTACTCCTCCTGGTTTACTTCCGAGTCGGCGCCTTCTGCCTCCTTCGTAGGCTTCCAACCAGCTTCGTCTCGGCTTGCAAAAGAGAATATATTTGACGCGAGTACCGTTGAAACCCCAAGCGTAGGTTTCATGTCTGTTCGAAAAGGTGGTCTTATCGTCCCGTCGAGCGCTGCATTGCGGAAGGCAGAGGAAAAGATGAAGGTGTGGCAGGATGAAGCCAATGATGCGGTTGCCTCCCAACATCCTGGAGGATTTGCATCTGCTTCCTTTGCGCAACCGCCATCGCCTCGGCGTACCGTTCTTGGAGCAGTGCAAAACTCTTTTTCGTCTCAAGTACCAGATACTCCGACTCCTGCAATTACTCGAAAGCCATTCGAAGCTGGATCAATGCTTCGCACACCAATGCTTGGTATTGGTGTCAGCGATATCAAAGGAAAGCAAAAACCGTTCAAATCTCCTTTGATCAACTCCACGCAGTCGCGACAGGCTCTCACAGGGGTGGGGAGTGCTGCATACCTTAACTCTCCTCTCAACCCTCATCGCCAGAACTTTGCACCTGCATCCAGTCCTGCTGTACCGGCAACGCCCATACGTCCATCAGCATCAGTCAAACCTGGGGGTGGATTCCGACCGCTAGGTCTGACGCCGCGAAATTCACATGGTGACCTGGTCAAGTCCAAGTTTATTACACCATTCAAACCAGGCATCAAGCCTCTGGAACCATCCACATCAGCTACACGTCCACCTGCCACTTCAAATTTCAACTTACAGCAACCCGTGTATCCGTCGTTAACAACAACCCAATTTCCTAGGTCAATCAATAAGGCACCAGACAAAGGCACAGGTAAAGTATTCAACCTCGGTAGGCCGTTTCGTCGAAATGGTCCGATGATGGCTTATCATTCTTCTTACAGTCCCTCCCGCGGGAAGGATGACACTGTCTACCTCTGGTCTTACACCACAGGCTTACACAATTAAAGAACTGGAGGATCAGGGGATGTCAGTCAATCTATTTTGCACTTCGCTAACTACTAATTCAGTTTTGTAGAAATGCTGTAGAGCTAAGCCAGATAACACCAAACACTGCTCTCTTTTATTCATTTCATACGCCGACTGTAATGCCAATCGAAAGTTCCCAGTCCCCCGAAGTAAAGCCTCTGGGACCTGCAGCTGCTCTTGAAGAACTCCACGCAAGAGGGTGCTCGTTGGCCACAAAAGAATGGGTCACCAACCATTGGCAGCTTATACTCTGGAAGCTAGCCGGAATGGTCACACTTGAACCAGAAGCGGAATCCAATCCCGATCGCAAACGGTGGTGCTGGCCTGAAGTGATTCGTCAGCTTTTGTACAGGTTGCCCCCGTCCATCTATCCTTTCCTTCCGAGGCTGATCATCCACCCAGATACGAACGAGATTTGAATGGATCATCACGACCTCCACTACGGCTGATTACCACAAGGGATGCACCTGCTGCATCTCCAATGGTGCTCTGCGTGTCAAATGTGACTTGGTCATCAGCGGGAGAAGATGATGGTTTTCCCGCTCCATCACATCCGGAGTTGGAGGTGACAGATGGATGGTATAGACTGCGCGCAAGGGTAGATCAACCCATTGCCAGAGCGATCCGTAAGGGCCATATCAAAGTTGGGAGAAAAATCGCTGTTGCTGGCGCCAAGGTCATTGGACAAATTCGTATTTTGACATTGGTTGACACCATTCACAGCTTTCTGCGGAGCGCAAAGATGGACAGGAAATCCTCGAAGCATATGAATCAAATGTCCTGGTGCTAACAGGTAACTCGTCGCACATGGCTCCTTGGCACGCAAAGCTTGGGTTCCACCGAAGTCCGTTTATTGCGACACTCAGCAGCTTAACACCGGACGGCGGAAACGTAGCTGTTGTTGCTGTCGAAGTTACCAAGGTAATAACCGGCTTACAGCACCCAGGCGAAGCTGACTGTTACTTAAAGTCTCATCCTATCGCATACGTCGAGTTCATCGAAGATGAAAATGGCAAGCGGATGGAGGGTCCTCGCAATGCCAAGGAAGAGAATAGTTTGAGTGAACGGTGGAGGGTGAGATAAAGAGTTACTCACGAAGTCTGGTACTCATTTTCTTCGTTAGAGGAAACGCGAAATTGTTGCATCAAAGCTCTGGTCAGACCTTGAAAAACGAGCATCGCTGATGACAGGGTATGCGGAGAGGCTTGAACAACGTGTCGGACCCGACTTCAAGGCCAAAAACGAAGGTGAGACAACAGCTGTGATCAAAGTTGTACTGCACTAAAAGGCTGCTACAGAATTGCCGGATAACCTTGATGACATATATGAATCCTTGGAGCAGAGTGACGCTTCTCTGGCTAAAGTGGTGCTCTCACGGCTCAACCGCGTTGAAGCGGGCAGCCTTGCTGCATTCATCAGAGAGAAGCTTTTACGGGATCGTGAAGCTGTCGCAGAGGAGATTGAGCGAGAATTGCAGGTAACGTTGATGCCTGCATGAAGGAGTTGTCCGCTGAGCGCTCCACAGAGCAAATGCCCCCCTCGAGAAGTACGGAATTTCCGTGTTATCATCGTGAAGGACGCATATACAGGCACACGAGACAATAATGATTCTCGCCAGGCCCAGTTAACCGTTTGGGATGTGCTCAGCTTGTCAATTGCTGAAGGATCTAATGCAGGGGACTTCAAAGTGGGCCAGAGGTTCCTCGTGAGTGTTTTTCTCAGAGAAGTAGGACGCTCGTCTCACAATGTGTGTCAGGTCACAAACTTGATGCCCAAGCAAATATCTGCTTGGATGAAACGTGGTGCTGGATCTGAGATATACCTTGCCACCACAAAAAGTACTAAATGGAAAAGGCTGTCGTGACTAAACGATCCTGAGGCAATTCGAAAGTGAGGTTTTTCAGTACCGTCGATATTGTATGTAGCGTATAATGCTGGATTGTAATGGTATTTGTTACTTCAGGCCGTGACTAGCCTTCCCAGGTTTATCCCACATAATGCTACATTCGCGCGGGCATCGTCTGATTGGCGTGGAAGACAATCGTTCCCTCGATCTTATCGCGAGCATCTGAAACTTGTGTACCACGTGTGACTGATAACAAGCTAAGCCAGGTCCCTGAACCATTCTTGCTCTGACCGCTGACATTGAACCTTAGGAAGCGAACACTGAACTGGTGAGTGATGGGAACGGTATGGGCTAGGTACAATCCGGTCGAGATAGTGACAGATGCTGATCCGAATTGCCCTCTTTCCTCTCTCTTCAACTCTTTGTAACACTGAGACCGGAAGTAACAATATCTAAGAGGGCGTAACTGATGACCGATATCGAGAATAAAGTTATCCTCGTTGGCATTGGGTGGGTTCTGATTGCACTCCAGTTCCACAGTCTTGAGTATCGACTCACTAACTTGAGCTGAAAGTGGTGTTTCGTGTTCAGGGAAGACAACACTGGCTAAGCATCTGAAAAACATTCTGCCGAATAGTATCATCGTTCACCAAGATGTACGTGGTATGGTAAAGTGCCTCTGAAGAAATATTGATCGCGGTACTAATACCAGGATTTCTATTTGGTGAGAAAGATTTGATACTGTGAGCTTAGACGACCTGACATGCTTATCACAGCCGGAAGATATGCTTCCTACTCACCAAGGTCTCAACACCAAAGATTGGGACTCACCAAGCTCCATCGACTGGGTCCAAATGCTGAAGGTTCTCCAGGATGTAAAGTGCACCGGCAGCATCCCACTCGACCATGTCAGCGGGCATGATGCGGGACATATTTCCATTAGTGACAATAGGGCGGTGACTTGGAAAACACACTTTAGAGATCTAGAACAACATTATTTGGTTACTGCCAAGGTCAAGGTGATCTGGGTGCTAGTTGAAGGATTCAAGTTATACTGGAACCAGGTTTGCAATTCCTGATGAAAAATCTCATTGCAGAGTTTATTCGGAACCGTTCACTTTCAGGATGTTATCCGTCAGCTGGACATTCGCATTTTCTTGCGTTTACCTGAGTACATACTCAAGGAACGGCGTGAAACGCGGGACGGGCCGCTAGGTGCACAACACTCTACGAATCATTTAAGCACGCCTTACTCATGGTGTCTTCAAATAGGCCAAGCAACTTGGATTGACCCAGAAGGGTACTGGGACAATGTTTGCTATCCCGAATACATCGAGACGCATAAGAAGCTGTTCGAGAACGGGGACGTTGAAAATGGCGCACTGACGGACTCGGAGG
Source organism: Rhizopogon roseolus (assembly GCA_930272055.1). NCBI lineage: Eukaryota > Fungi > Basidiomycota > Agaricomycetes > Boletales > Rhizopogonaceae > Rhizopogon > Rhizopogon roseolus. Next base: position 102,795 of record CAKNEV010000069.1, read on the forward strand.
ATGGAGTGAAAGGGTTGTTGTTGATCGAACCTGAAGTGAAGGAGAAGACTGTAGATACGATGGATATTGTAGAGGTCTGTTTGGCGAAGATTGCTAGCTGTAGTATGGTGAGCGACTGCACGGGATATTGAATTTTTTCTGTAGATTATTATAAATATTCAGCGGCCAGCGTAACCTGGCATCATCACCAGCAGTAGCCATATAAATTTGATGAAGGCGTTATTCCATGAACCCGTGGCGCAGTGGTAGCGCGTATGATTCCAGATTTGGCATCCATAAGGTCATCCGTTCAATCCGGGTCGGGTTCACTTTTTTGCTCGACCATGCTGAAATTCATTTCTACTATTTATTTTATTTATTTATTTGGTGGAACGATGTTGCGAGAAGGCAATTGACCGAGTCTTCAAGCACGTTGATGTACGGGAGTTTCACCCGTGTATGTGTAAAAGTCACCCTGAGGATTCTACATTATTACGTACGCAGTGTGGGACTCAACTGTTGGAATTTCGCGGCTGCGCTAACGACGAACAACAAAATGTTATAGGCAGGGAACCCTTTGCAAACGCGCAAAGGTACTCGACTCGTAGATACGACTACAAGGAATCACCTTCGGTCGGATGAATCTGAGGATTATATGAATATTTTTTGCGTCGTATGATTCGCGTGAGTAAATTACAATAGCAGTTTGTCGCATACTACGTTCGCGCAGTCCTTGTTCTGGTTCGAGTCATTAAATAAGCACAGCGCTGTTTCGTACCCTAGATAACGCAGTATAGAGTTGTCTGTGTGCGAACG